>JAQGAK010001456.1:0-32341 GCA_034696945.1 Lipothrix lubbocki | reverse complement strand
ATAATAAAATAAATAATAAAATAAATAATAAAATAAATAATAAAATAAATAATAAAATAAATAATAAAATAAATAAAGTGTCAGGAACGAAATAAATAATTTATTTGATTATAATTAATTGACGTCGGATTGCATCTTAACAAACAAACTAAAATGCATAACCAGTTCTTGGGAACAACGTGTGCAGGGCAAATAACTGACATATTAGGTAAGTGAAATGAAGGACCGGCTGGGAGGAAAACAATATTCGCCATACGTTAAAAGATAAGCAAAATCCCTCAAGTAATCTTCTCAACTCCACCTGATCGACTTTCTTCCTTAATAGCAAGAATAAAAAATACAAATAAATCATTCCTTTAAAAAAACTGACCTCACACAAGAAAAACTTGACCCCTCGTAATCCTTCTACATCGCTCCCCATCCCTGCTAACCCATTAAAAAACAAAGATAATATATGAAAGCCTGATCTTACCCGTTCAGAGAGCATGCTTTTTCTGGGTGAATTGAAGAAAAAAAACAAATTGCACTGCAATTGACCAAAGCGGAAATATTTTTTCTTCTTCTGATTGTGCTTGCATTTTATGGGCGCAATATGAAATGGGTGCGCATAAGTAAAGATGCATACATGATACATGTACTTGTGTTGCTCCCAAGTCTTCATAATAATTACTTACACCGAGCGTATTTATTTTTTATTTAATGTTTTTTTTAGAGAAATGCAACAATTAACTAATGACGCTGTGCAACATTTTCTTAAGACAAATTGACAGAGCAATGCACTTTTATAGGGAGAAATCATCTGAAGTTATCACAAATGTACATATGCTTTCTGAGGAAATACTACAAAACCAACGGTGGAATTCATTAAGCACTTGCGAAAAGTGTCACATCTCTTTGTCCTACTGCCTGTAATATTATGGGAGTTCTCTGCTCTTATTTTGATTGTGAGCTCGTCAGTGCATTTAAGAAAAATAAAATTAGCGTGTGCAAATTACCTAAGGAACCACCGGAAATATTTCCCAAATCTAAATATTTCTGAATTGTTTTCGTAGCTAGCTTTCGAACTACAACTGAGTTCATATCGTCACGCTGTTACAGACAATTTATTATTTTCATTAACGAGCGAGGATTTTTTTCTCAGCAGTTTCACTGTGTATTCCCAATAAAATTCTTAGGTGAAGAGAAAATTTTTGAAGAAATTGATTCTGGTCAAAACTTGCTTTGCAGATTCTAAAATACCTACTTACATTTTCTCATTAATAATAATACATAGCAAGCTTAATTTGGTTTGTGAAAGGTGAAAATTCCATATGTATATAATACATTTAAAACAAATCAAAATTGACTTGTGACGTTGTGACCCAGCCACCCAGCAATTATTTGTGATGTCTTTTTGTTTTTTGCTATTATTTTGTATGTTGCAATGTTGCTATATGTATTTTCAATTTAACTCGGAAACGATTTACAATATTTATTTGGTCAACTTGCTTTGTAACCCCAACAAATAATTTTATTTCTCCACGTGTAATTAGCTACAGAGATGAGTTTGTGTCACTTTAGGAAGACACGGAAATTTATATAAGTATAGAAACTACTTGTCATACGTGTGTGTTTCTACCGACTTGAATCGACTGTATAAGACAAAAACAACAATGTTTTTAGTATTTGTGAACAGGTTGTTTTTTATGTTAATGTTAACCTTTACCATGTACAGAAAATATATTGCAATGAAAGTTGTGTTAAAATGTTAAAAAAAACTTTATTGCTTCTTATTTAATTTTAGATGTATAGGCATATGTTTAAGTGGGTTAAATTGCATTTTATGCCGAGACAACAAGTTTTAATGTTTTGAAAGCGATAATGATGACATGGATTGTCAAATTCCTTATTTCCTTTACAAGACTTGTATATTTACAAAATACATGGGCATGACTTTGATTTTGAAAGGTTTATTGGCTAGAATAAGCTTTATATATAAGTACATGTATAAGAACAGGATTCCAAGTCAAATTTTTTGTCTCACCTTACATAAAGATTGTCTTTACTTATAGTTCTGACATTTTCATAGCTGATGACAAACTTGGTGCCACACGTGTATGTAATGGGTCTCAAACTAATTTTTTATTCCAAAATTTTTTACAAAATGTACTTAAGCTTCAATATTTTATTAATACTATTTTTTAATTCATTAAATTTAAAATGATGATCTATGATTATTAAGAAATTGATTTTGCCAGGGACTGGAAAATAAAGATTTTACACAGAGCTTGTCTTGTCAGTATTCCCTCAATGTAAAATTAAGAATAAGATTATGCCTAACAATATGTATGTACCTATCATATCAACTCTGTATAACCTACTGTACCTACCTACCTTATTAAAGGCACTTAATCCCGTTTTCTTTTTATGCCTCAGTTTGCCCCAGGCGGCTGCTTTGCCAATTAACACTCAACAACGGGACACCCTAAGATGATTATATTTCCCATGATCCTGCATTGGTTTAAAAATCGAATAGGCACACATGGAAAAATTGCTGCACGAGGAAAAGCCGGATAGCATATTTTCACCTGAGTGAATGATGTGACGAACCGCTCAAATATTAATTATTATTCCTTCAAAATTGCAGTTTTGTATTTGATTTGGCGCTATGTATAATCAAGTTTTTGGGATATACTTGTAAATATTAAAGAAATCATCAGTAAATGTACCAAAACAGAAAAAATATACAAAGTCAACAGGAAAATCTTCAATCAACAGTACATTCATGAAATCGTGGACATATTCAATAAATTATAAAGAAGTTCGAAAAATCACATACAATTTAATTTATTTACCTGTTAATCGTTGAAACCCTTTTATTGGCATTTATTTCGTTCACTAATAAATTATAGATCGCTATTAAATTATAATAATTATTATTCTCTAATTAATATAAATTGTTAAAAAATTAAAATAATAATTAATTAACTCCAACTAATTATTCTATTGTATTTGTAATGACGAGCTAATCGCTTATATTTTACAACTCCCTAAATTATTAAAAACTTAAAATCATATGTAAAATAACCATTGACGAGAGCAAATTAATTTCAGCGCCAAATCAATGAACCGCCAATTCCATGTTACCACTTAGTATTACGGCTACCATTTTAAGCTTACTCAAAGATACACGTAACGGTAAAAATGCTATATGTGTGAAGATACCTTTGTCATTTTTATAGCGTATAGCTAATAAAGCGCGGGTCTCATCTCATGCGCGTGAGAGCAAAACACATAACTAAAAAGTAAGTAAGTGGAAACATACTTCGGCGATTTGTGTGCAGTACATTGCCGGAAAAAAAATATCACCCGCAGCGGCGAAGAAAAGTTCGCGGACGGTTATATCGATTGCAACTATAAATAATTAATGAGCAACAGCGACAAGATGTGTGATTAAAATTTATTATTTTCTTTGGTAATTATTCTACTATAAGGGTATATCTTCATAAATTATATTTTCTAGATTCAATATATATTCTTAAGTTTTACTGTAATTTAGGAGATAGTAATTGTTACTGGTGAATTCATGAATTTACTGGTGATTTCATTAGTACTGCGTGTTTTTACTGTTGAAATGAGCCATATTTACTGTAAGCTTAAATGGTAGCCTTTAGAAATTACGTGTATTAAATGTTAAAATTATAATATTATTTAATAAAAATCCATATTTACAATGGCCAAGAACCACTCTTTCGGTGGGTCCTCGTATAGAATCCCTGTAATCCTGAATAGTTATTATTGGACGGCAGTAAAGTCGGCATAGCCAGTGAAGAAACTCCGATTGTGACATCTGCTGCTGCATTTGTCATAGCGAGGATGGTTATAATAATCATGTAACCATGACCATGGTTCTCCTGCAATAACGCAATCGGCTTTAAAGTGTGATGAGATCCGTCGAGAATCTAGAAACTTTTATCTTTTATATGTAATAAAAATTTTAATTTAGTGTCCAACATTCTCAACGCCTACAATAATTCAGGCGTAAATAATTCATCAATGTTATTAAAACTTGTGTAAATCTAACACTTTGTACAAAACCACGGAACTACGGAGCTCCAGAACAATGTTCACATTGTTGACAAGTGTGAGCGTCTAACTTATTTAATAATATTTATAACACCTTTATGGCAACTTATGCAGATACAATTCAATATACTTGAGTAAATAGAAATCACCGTAAATAATCGCAGTATCATAATTTCGCTTTGTGTAATGAACCGTGCCATTAATTAATATTGAAGGGATTTTGACTTTCTGAGTATTGAAATTTGTTATGAGCGCATCCACAATGTCCTCACTGACTTTTAAATAAATCTTGTTGGGATTTAACAAATATAAACGAAGGAGTCCGTAGGCAGCGATGCACGCCGCCGAAGTGTCGCGAGGTTGATACCCAGGTTCATTCCCCACGTCAAAATCCCAAAACGGGACATGGTCCTTAGGCAAGCGCTTAATGAACATGTCCGCGGCGTTGCGAGATATTTCTAAATACTTGTTATCACCAGTCCACTCCGCGAGTTCAGCGTAGCCCACAATCGCCCAAGCTTGTCCCCGCGCCCACGTGGATGAGGCCAGATATCCTTGCCCCGTGTATTTTCTCATTACTTTCCCGTCGTACTCGTTGTAGGCCACGACGTGGAAAGTGGAATGATCGGGACGGAAATGGTTGATGTACGTTGTGTCGGCGTGTTTTAATGCTATTTCCGTAAAAGTTTGGTTACTGGAAAGTTTAGTAGCCATTAGCAGCAGGTCAAGGTTCATCATGTTGTCAATGATGACAGTGACTTCATCGCTGTCACCCCGATCCCATGAGCGGAGTATTCCGGCTTTAGCTAAAAACAAAAAATAAAATTAATAATTAAAAAATAAACAATGATAAATTTTAAAAAAATCATAACAAATAAATAATAATGAATTATTTACAATAATTCTGCATGATCTAATATGGTTTAGGTGCATAATTATTAACAAAAATACTATTTTTATTTCGTAGCGAGCTTGCGAACTACAACTGAGTTCATCGTCAGGTTAATGCAGACTGAATTGTATAATTAATATACTTTATATGTATATAATTTCTTACGGTGAAATCTCGTGGCCAAAGAATGCGCAGTTTGAACAATAGTAGCTTTCCACTCCTCAAAGGCAAATCCGGACCTGACGCTCAACCCGAACGAAGACATAATCACAAATCCAACATCATGTGTGGTAGTGTCATTCTCACGAAGACGAAGTCCGTGTTGACATTTTTGAGCTGCAGACGACCACGTGGTATTTTGAGTCAGACGGTACAGTTGCCACAAGACTCCCGGGTAGAATCCCGCCGTCCAGCCCTTGTAGTCCGTAAGGGTTTCCCAGCGATCTGCGCTTGGCTTGCTAAAATGAGGGTACCATCCTGTCCCCGGAGGGTGTTTGCTTATTACCGTGGAGTATTTCTGGGCAGCATATGAAATTATCCGGCGGAGTTCCGAGTCCAGCTTCCCAGAACGTTTTGTACTAGTTCCCATGTTAGGAACCTCCGCATGTTGTGGCCGTGTGAGGAGGTGGATTGGAATTAGGACCGCCAGGACTGGTAGGACAAACAGATATCTTCTTGGGCTGAATGTAGCTTGATGGAGTTTCGTGATCCACGATGGACACTGACTCACCAAGCTTACCATCGTATCGTAAGCTGTAAACTTGTATTTAGTGACAATGTAAATACATATATATATATATACGCAATATTGAAACCACCCGTTGCTGCGTTGCGTGGGTTATAATTTATTCGCAGTGGAATATCTATTTATGTGTATGAATTTTATTAATATACTGTATAATATGCATCCAATATATATATGTATAGTAGCTAGAGATACTTATGAAATTGATTGATGTAATTGTAAATTATTTGAATTTGAAGCAAAACTATGTGGATCAGCATGATTAATTATGTTGACACTATTTGCACACTAGTTGCACAGTATATTAAGTGCAACCTGAATAAAATTAGTAACATTATATTGATAGCAGAATAGCAACGCAAATAAAAAAATAAAAATATGACTTTCAGTTAGAAAGCGAATACACCATAAACTTGTTCTTTTGCTGTCGGATTATAAAAGTAGTCCATGTTGTACATCTGTCCTTCACCGTCCCCGAGAACTTATGCGTAACGTTTCCAAGCTCTTTTACAGTTCTATTAATATCCTATAAACATGATTAATATAATAAATAAGATCACAAAAACGAACAATTCATTGACAAAAACCAATCGAATGTCAATGGCAGAAAGATCGTTTCTTTTATACCATTCCAAACGATCTTTGAGGATGTTTGTACATGGGTAAAACACTTTACTGACGCACTACCTTCCGCACTGTAATTTATCGGGCGTGAAACTGTGGTACTTGACACTTTGCTTGTGGGTAAAAGCATAATGTTTCTCAAACGCATCTAAGTTCATCTAAGTTTTCGTCGGGCAATATTAAGGGTCCCAAAATCCAAATCAAAGTTGAGGGGTTTATCCGGCTAGTGTCCGGAGGTAGATATTTGGTTTGGGCAATCCAGGGACAATTACAAAGTGAGGCAATGAAAGATTATAAAGCTACATTATATAATGCATTAGAAAATTGCAATACGTTAACAATCAATGTTGACAGGTGTGACACAACCGCAGTATAATTACCCCCATGAAAAGCCGGAAATGGCGGTCAATCAAGTCACTGTAATTATGAGCAGTGGGGCCAATTCACCGACCCAAATATCAATAAAACATCGTCTTCAGAACTCCCCAATTTCAGCGTCATCAATTTTTTGAAGATACTCGGTTTTTGTTTTAAAAAACTAGCTTTAAGCCGTGCTCAGCAAGGGAAAAAACTCTGATTGGTCGTTATATTGTATTACGTATACCGCGAAACTTTAAAAGATTCACAGATTTAGCGTGAATATAGGTGAGAGTTCTGTTTAAATTCCTAACTAAATTCATAATTTAAACAGCTTCCTAACCGGTAGTCCTCCTGAAAATTGAAAAAAACCATTCTCTATCTACATTAAGTTCGGCATTTAAAATAAATTGAATTCCAAAAGCGCTACTATCAAAACTGAGGATTTGCATTGTCTGCCACTAACGGGAGATTGTGTGGGCAGTACGGTGAAACGCAATTATTTCCGTTGTTGGAATTATTCCTTGTGGCAAATTTTCCTAAATGACTGGATTTCATTTCCGAAGTAATTTTGAATATTTTAGGATTTTTTGTATAAACAGCTTTAATAAATTGTATTCCATTGGAAACTGCCCTCTATTAATAATATTTAAACTACATCACCTTCCGAACTAAAATTAATATATTGCTGTTACATTCCGATTTCGAGCTTTAATATCCAACTTTATTCTCATACAAATGAATATAACCCATAAGTTTTGATTGTGAGTGTGAATAATGCATGTACATGTATATACATATGTATATATATATATATAGGTTCTGTGGTCAGTGGTCAGGTCATCGTTCTTGATGTGTTTACTTTTCCAAACAATATTTGTAATCTTATCTCGAAGGCAAATATTAACGGTAATTTACGATAATAAATAATGAACCACAAATGCACATACATGTGTATTTTCTCTTTCTGTTACGCTGATCTTTCAAATTAATTTCAATTCACATGCTCCAGTGCCGATTAGCTGGATTCATATTTTAAATAATGGTTTTAAATTACTACTGAATATATGCACAATTCAAAAATTGCATAAATTATTTTGAATATGAAATTCGTGGAACAGAGTTGTTCCCAAATTGTTCCCAAAAAAGACAAATTAGTGATGCAAAAGTTAAAGTATTTTTCAGTATTTAAAGTACTTCATTATATTCCTGGTTTTACCAGGAAAATGCCCCAATTGACCTTCGACCTGAGCGAGTCCTTCCCAGTCTTCATGCCCTCTTCTTCTTCCAGTCTTAGTTTTAGAATACATACATATTCTATAAATATATATACTTTCCTGAATTTCTGGAGTATCCGTCTAGTGGTTTCCCTGGGCGTATAGAAACCCAGCGCGTTTTTGTAGTTTTTGCAATACGTCGACGAATATGACCGTGCTTTGAAATTCAAAACATGACTACGATTTTGTCAAAAACATTATGCACTATTTGGCAATCCATGTTGTTACCACGGAGACAGAGATAAAAGCCAGGGTAGATGTCGTTCAAATAATGTGGTACCTTCAGCCCACATGATCTCTGTTTCGTCTTGAAAGTTTTCGGAGACCACACAAACATGGCGGTTCTCTTTACACGGAATCTCCCGTATATAATATTAAAGGCGCACTACTTTATTGTTATTCAATTTTTGGAATCATGGTGGCGGCAGCTTTTTTTGTCAATCGCCTAGATGAACTAAAATGATTTTTTTCGGGGACAATTTGGTATGAATATGATGATTTCTTTCGGTAGGACAAATATCGGCAAAGTGTGTAATAAGGCAGTAAATATTGTCGAAGTGTCCAGTTCGGTAAAAAATATTGTCCAAGTATCCGATACGATAAAAAATTATGGCGAAGTTTCCGATTCGGTAAACATATCGTCAAAATGCACAACAAATATATATAAAAATTTTAATATCATATAAAAAATTTAAATTAAAACCCAGATACACATGTGTTAATTTCGTGTGTAATAAATACAGATTACCATACATTTCGTTGGCCCAATCCACACTTTTGTAGTTGTAGTTTGTAGTGACCCAGTTCAGAATGTCGGACTTTATCCGCAGCCCACAATTTGGTGCTTCAACAAATTCTTGAATAATTTTCTGATTTATTCTATATCTCAAGAAAGTATTGCTAAAACATATACATACAGTAATGTTATATTTTGTAAACTTTTTCATGAACAGTAGATAAATGGGAAAAGTTGTCATTTAATTGCTTTTGAAACGTAAATAATTACACATAAATTATAACTTGGAACATCCATATTTAACAACGAGAGAGATAAATAACAAATATTAATAGTACTAATGTCAGAGAATGATAAATAATTACATAAAAACAAATGATGTTAATAGGTCACAATGTCAACAAATATGTACATTCATATTATTGTCTTTTAAATTCTTTGTCTGAATGGCTAAAAATAATATCGAACACACAGCGCATCATCATAAATGTCTTCGCGGAACTGCACATTAAACCGCGGAACAGAACACAGGACCGGTTAAAAATCCAATCCGATAGTAATAACTTTTTGAGCGAGATCACACTGAAGTTGTTTCTTTAAGTATAACAAAGGAATAAAACTAATTATAATAATAAAATTAATATCATCATTAATAATGTTCATTATTAATTAATAAAAGGATCGATTATTAATCTCATTTTATACATTATGGCAGTTGGCAATATATTGGGATTTAAAATATTATTAATAATTTATAGATGCCAGAGGCGTAGAGTATTCACTTGAGCTAGATCCGGTGAAGACATTGTCATCATCGACTTTTTTCGTGTAAAAACCCGGGTCGACACGTTGAGCCATGACATGGAAATCCGCGTGGGTGGCGCAACGAATGATTAGAACCACCAATCCGAACATCCAGCCCATTAGCCCGAATACTGAGAACACCTGCAAATTAAATCGCCATTTATTAGATATAATCATGCTAATTACATATAATTGTGTAAATTTACCAAGGCTGGTAAATAATCACACTTAATACACCTAAATTATTCTCCATGAAAATACTCCCAGCCAACAAAATATTGAACTACTGATACAAAATACTGATGAAAACCCTCGAAATATAACAGGATCTAAACGTAGATCCTTTCGTATATATTACAAATTGCACTAACCAAAATAAATACGTCAAATCCTTCAAACAAATTATCAATAAACAAACCTGAGCTCCAGCTATATTCGCTGCAAAGTCACCTTCAGAATTCTTGACCTTGGCATGAAATAGCTCATCACAGCTGTGAAAATACAAACAAATTGGATTTATTGATCCTAAACTTCCCACAGTATTCCATTCATATGTATGTATATTTACCTTTTGGAACAAATTAATATTAGGGTATTTTA
This sequence comes from Lipothrix lubbocki, assembly GCA_034696945.1. NCBI lineage: Eukaryota > Metazoa > Arthropoda > Collembola > Symphypleona > Sminthuridae > Lipothrix > Lipothrix lubbocki. Next base: position 22,241 of record JAQGAK010001456.1, on the reverse strand, counting down.
TTCTAATTTATATTAAATATATATCTTGATTTTGCAATTACATATAATGATACTGAATACAAAACGATTCATGATACATACAAAATTACCTAAAAAATTCATCGAAATAATTTTATTTGTATTTTATATTAAAATCCGTTTGGACTTTTGTACCTCTTAATCCTCGAATCGTGATTAATAGGATGAATATTCTTGCAAAAGAGTGAGAATCCGTTGTAAACATACGCAACATGCACACATGACACGATCAAAGCAAAGCTGTTGAATAAAATCGCTACTGGGACCATTCGCCAAGGTTGTGGGAGGCTGGAATCGAGATAAAATCCAAGAATTTAGTATTTTACTATCATCACGAAATAGGAGAAGGTAGAAATAAACATGAAAATAAATTAAAATAATACAAAATATACATATATTCTATCATCAAATAGAGGATTTTGTTTCGTTCAAGCTTTCTTAAACAATGCATGATCTCAATACATAAAAAATAAACGTAGACAATATGTCCGATCATCATAGATTTGGTACTCGATGTTGACATCTATCTCCATAATTCATTATTAATTACACACCATTAATACAGTGGAAACTCTATAACGGCACCCTAAAAAGCGGCAAAATATGTCCGTTACAAAGAAGTCCTCTTATAGTCAAAGTTACGTGCTAATTTAATTCTAGGACCCAAACTGCGGCCATTATAGGGAGTCTGCCGTTATAAAGAGGACCGTTATAGCGAGTCTCATCCACTGTATCATTAATTCTTCGCTATTTTAAAATCAACCCAACTTGAACATCCAGTATTTGAAAACTACATGTATAAAGAATATTATATTTCTGCATTTTTAATGATTTTGGATTACTTCCTGGTAGTGTCACCACCCCGTCCGCACATGGCGAAGAAAGTTGCCAGGAAGCCCGCACAGGCCATTGACACGACGGGATAGAACTGACAAAAGTTACAATCATTGGGCTCGCCCCATCGAACAATGTCGAAATTGTCTGAGGAGATTATCCTCGTTGATGTCCCATTGACACCAATCACTTTCTCAGTTAGCAGAGTCGCATTGAAGATGCATTTGTTGGAGAACATGAAGGACACATCACCATAAGACTTCGAAGAGGCGATACCGCACACAATCACCAAAACATACGTGAGGATCTGCAAGTTCTTCCAACAGTGTGACACTTCCTTGTCCCTCTTCTCCACGATAAATATCTTCCATCGAGGCCCCGTCCCATTGATATTCGTGTAGTTTTTACTCTTCCCCTCCGCGGCCGAAATCATTTTTAACTTCACCTTCCGATTCGTCTTCTTATCGAAGAGAAATGTGTCGAACTCCGTCGTGCTGGATTTCTTATTGCTTTTGCTGCGGCCCAAATTCATAAAATTTGTTTTTTTAAAAATAAGTTATTTTTTTGCCGACAACTCTCATTTACTAATAAGGGGTTTTCCCGAACTATCGAACTAATTTAATTAATATACAATTAGTATAAGAAATTCCACATATTATATAAAATTATTAAAATAAATAAATTATCACAATAAATAAATAAATATTAATAATTTAAATTCAATATATTTATTTATTCTTCTTTGATCTTTTATCTCAATCGGTAGAGAAAAAACTACTACGCACTGCGTCTAAATTAAAAAAAAATTAAAATATAATTAAAACTCTATAAAAGTAAGAAGCCATCAGCAATATTACCGACCGTGAATCAAGTCGGAAACTAAATGTTATCAGCAGTTAAGTCGTGGGTCTATCATCAGGTTTAACAGCATTTATTTGAGTCATCTGTTTTGAGTTTGAGGAGTACGGAGATGCAGATAAACCACATTCGTTTCATTTTCCTAGATTATATAGACCAACCATAAGTATACATACAACTACCATATTAAGAGATGAAGGATGATGTGGGGGATTAATTGTGTACAGAAGCTGCAAACTCTGCAGCAAACCTCATTAATAAAATACATATCGTCGTTGAAGAGGCAAGTGTAACTATCTCCACAAATCGCTAAAATGCAATAAGGATGACTACAGCTTCCGAATGTCATTTTTAAAGTTCAGAATGCAAAAGTGACTATCCCGTTTATTTGAGCATAATGCAGACATTGACACGGTAGTAACTGTGAATATTTTCCCTTTCTACAACATTTTACAAGGCTCATCCGCAGTAGTTTTCCATTACAGCAGCGGGATTTTGCTTCCCTTATAGATGCGTCATACTAGTGCGACTTTAATGACAATGTAAACACAGAAGAGGCCATGGTTTTAAACGCCATTGTCGGTTTTGCATTGGAATATTTGTGAAATATCTTTCTGTATACCGTAGTCATTTGTATTTCTTAGCTCCTGTGAATATAGTTATATTTGCCTCTTCATCGACGATAGAATTTGTGTATTAAATATTAGGATAACTGTATTTATAATTAGTCGCAGTTGAAATAAGCTTTTATATTGCATGTACTTACTTACATAGATAAATATAGTAATACATTAGTAATAAAGTATTACATTTACGGAATTACTGAAATGAGAACGAAAATACAGGTTTACATAGTCAGACACAAAGCTACCAGCTGCTTACTTTTGTAGTAGAGCAACTACTTTTAGAGCCCAAATTCTATTGAAAAATTATTGGTGAGTCCACTAACTACTAATAAGTCCACTATTTCCCCCCAAAATCTACTACAATCTATTTTTTAGCCCTACAAATCCACTAAATCTAATATTTTCAGAGCAAAATTACACTAATTTTTTAAAAAAACTTCGTAGTCTAGTAATGCCAATTTTGCATGTATTAGGGTTTTATTGTGACGGTATTTTGTTGTAAGTATCAATGTAATTAAATATTGTCCTTATACTTTTTGCCTCAAAATGTTAACAAAATTTTGAATCTACTATTTTGATGGTCAAAATCTGGTAGCTTTAAATGTCAGACAACGACTCTCTTTTATGTTAAAAAGAGGGTAAAAGGGTTTCATGTACTTATTTTGTAAATATTCGATTCAAGTTTATATTCCTCATCTCATCTAGACTTACTGCACCACAATAAAGTTGACCTCACTGTATTTATACTAGTAATGGTTAATTAAATACATTAAATAATAGTCACGTTCATTCCACACATCAAGCCATATAATTCAAATTCAAGGCACAAGAAGGCACATAAGTAACTATATGTACTTACATATAATATCTTTGCTTTTTCACGATATTGAGGGAAATCTAAAATGTGTTATCTATAACTGTCTGGTCTTCTTCTGATATGAGACAGTCAACAGTATTTATGAAAGTATTTATTATAATATTATTTATTATATGTACAATACGTTTTATAAGTGTACACTCCGGAAATTATATTTTTTTAAATGATTCATGACTCACAGAAAGCTTTGGAGGTTGGTCCGAATTATGTATACGTCAATTTAGTATTAGTTTTGTAAATGAAGTTAAACATTATTAAAAAATTAATATTTTCTTTATTAATTTTTTTTCAATAAATAATACTGCGGCTGGACGGACTGAGCATTAAAAAAATTAAATGACTATTTTTGTCCACAATACTCCCTAAAAGTGACGAAAGCTTTAGCTTTGTAGAAATGTATATCACTATGCCCCGTTAAGAGCAATGCTCGCACCTCGATGATATGTACTAATGGATGCCAACACAAATGGAAAATGAATGAACTTTACTTACTTTAAACTTGAGTACACTCGAGCCACGTTTTTTGTTTTTCAGGAAAATTTTTCCTGCTTACATTAATTAGCACTTTCGTATTTCCTGGTGCAAAAGCTTGTTAGGTATATCAATTATTGACATAGGTGAGTAGGTGATAATGTGCTATGTTATTGTTTATGAACTATTTTTTATGAATTTTGAAAATAATAAATACCCGAACAAATTAACTCTTAATTAAAAATTAACATTTAATTCATTTAAATTAAATGAGAAACAAATAATTTAATACTAGAATAAAGGAAAACAAATTAAAAAATAAATAAGGTATTAAAAGATATCATTAAATATATTACAAAGTAAAAATAACAATTTATAGTGCATTTATAATACCTGAGTATGAGTATTTGATTTATGTAATATTCAATATTAAAAAAAACAAATCACCACAATTGATGATTGAAATAATTTACTGGGAAAAATCAAATTGCAAAACCTGTTATCAAATCATGTGGTAAATAAATAATAAAAAAATTTTAATTAAATTTTTAGCAGCTCGTCTACACCACAAACCTCCGCCTCTGCGGGAAGGTGAAGGATATAACTTCACAATATTCATAAACAGAAGTGTACAATGTACAATAATAATATTAAGTATAGCATGTTCAATTTTGACTCACATCACAACACAACGTGAGTGAGAATCATCCTGCTACACACATTAAAAATGAAACCTGCAGCTGGAAATAAGTTTATATTATTTACTTTATTACATAATGCTATTTAGTAATAGTAAAGTACATGTATACATATGAGTATGTATGTTATGTAAATCTAAATGTAGTAAGCATGTATATAATTTAAAAATATAACAACTCAAAATGGCAAATGGGTTGGCAGGCTTCCGTGAGAGGATGACTTTTGAGTCTTGATTTATCTATCATTATATACGCTAAATACATATGTATAGGATCTGTAATCCTAAAATTATATACTCAAATAAATGCAGGAGATACTTTTATGTATATTATTATGTGAGTGTGAAATCCTACGTAGAAAGTTCACTCTCAAGTGAACATAAAGTTTAGGTTTAGGTTACAATAATAATATTAAACAGAATTTTGCACATCCCTACATAGAATTTACTTAAATGTGTATTTTACCTTTTTTTAAAAGCAAAAGAAACTGTGTATATTGGAGAATACACTAAAGATTTACTACTGTGCATTCCTCAGGGGGCTATGTACCACATATGTACGTACATGTGTTACAATTTACAATAATAATACACAGTATCGTCTTCTTGTCATAAATCCCAAAACAAAAATACAAAACACTTTTCCGTGTATTTTTAGTCGTGGGGTAAAAAAAGGGAAGCAGTAAGCTTTATTACAGAAGTTTATACATAAAAAGTGCACACAGTGCATTCAGGATGCTGTTTGTTATTATTTCATCATGCCCAACATTTTACATTTTATTGCTAACATAGCATTTCTATATACTTGTACATACATAATACTAAAAGTCTATTCTTATACTCCATGCGTTTCCGACAGCTTTAGTTTTAATGTACAAAAGCCTCTCATTTTAATGCAGACTTGCAGACGATGAGTTCATTTCTCCTCTCTCTGCCAATTGCTATTTAATTTAACCCACATTCTTCTCTTCCCCACAACTTGTGTCTCACACCGCAAACTCCGCATAAATATTTAACAATTTTAACCTTCCGCAGTAAATTCAGATGATAATAATATGTTTTACTTGACTAACTCTACGAAGTATCTCAGTCAGACGTTTATGCTGTTTCAAATTACTTTAATAACCAGATAAATAATTAAGCATACCATTCAACAGTAATTAATTCTCCATGTATAGTAATCAATAATAATTATAATAAATTATTTTTAAACGCGCAGAATCATTATTGGTTAATAATAGGAGGAACATGTACTGCTGTGAAGAGGGAAATATAATTATCTGCAGTGGAAACTCTTTGTAACAGCACGCTATAAAGCTGTAAAAATTGACCGTTGTAAAGAAATGCTCTTTTATAAGAGTCAAAATTACGTGTACATTTAATTCTAGGGTCCAAAAGCCAAAAGGGGAACGTTATAGTGAGTCTTCACTGTATAAGGGCGGACTCCCTCTAACGGCAGCAGTAGAATAAAATGTACACGTAATTTTGACTCTTATAAGAGCACTTCGTCGGTCATGAAAGGGTGCTAAAATGATTTTTAAACCATAAAGTTACAATTATAGCACCTTTTCATGTTGAAACGACGACTTATTTATAACGGTCAAATTCAGGCTTTATACGGTGCCGTTATAAAGAGTTTCTACTGTAAAGAGGGCCGTTATAGTGAGTCTCCACTGTACAGGGGAAATTCTTTATAACGGTACTCCGTAAAGCGGCATAATTTGACCGTTATAAAGAAGTGCTCCTATTTTATAAGAGTCAAAATTTCGTGTAAATTTAAATTCTATGGTCCAGAACTGCGGAGTTTGCGCTTTGAAAGAGGACCGTTACAAGTAGTCTCCACTCTATCACATTGACATAATTATAGTGTATGTTTAATCTTTTGTGTAACATTGTTTCAGTGAGTAAGAATAAAAGAGACACGTCAGTCAGTTTCAAGATAATTATAATTATAATGGCAACAAATTTCGGCATGTGAAACGAAAATAATACAGTTTAGCTAATTTGTATTTAATACTCGGAATTGTGGAAGTCAAGAATGAAGATGGCTGATTGATGGAAGGGAAGATATTAATAATTAAGCAGTAAGCATATTACGCACATTACATGTACATAATTATAGTAGAAGTATATATGCTGAACGCTAAATAGCATTCCTATTTTATTTTATGCAGTTCTACCTTCTGTCAGGATCAGGATACTTTCCGCACGGCTAAAACGTTGCGACATTTTCAAGAATATACATAATAATAAAATTATTTTTGTAGGTTCATGTTCAGAATCAGGAATTTGTGTGGGCAATGTGGGCATATTCAATTTATATTACTGTAGTACATTGTATATACATATATATGGCAAATTAAAAAAGCCGTCTGCTTAATTGGTAATTCTAATGATAGCACTGCAGATAATTACCTGAATGTCATTAAAATTCCACAAACAATTAACTAATCGTTATCCGTTATTAATTCCCGGGAATTATTTATCACGATTCCGGAAATTAGTTATTATTATTCCGAAAAAAGGAAATGAATGCTAAAATTCCAAAACTACAATAATTTCCGGAAGAAATACAACCGTATTTCCGAATTTCATGAACTTGTCAAGATTGCAATTCCAAATAAAAACTAATAGCATTCCATAAATGTACAATATTGTGTATATATGCATGAAATTAACAAACATGTGTATTTACTCATCAGAAGTTTGAACACACACTGACCAATTCCGGAAAAGCAAAGTACCAAATTCCGAATAGAAATTAATAAAGTCCGTCAATCATCATAAAAATCCCGCATATAGATATCAATTTCCGGAAATCATCAATAATAATCAAAATTCCAAATCAATAAATTCCTGAATAATAATATACATTAAAAATCCTAAAATTCCCAAAATAATTCTTGCATCTTTGATTTATTATGTCAATAATAGGTATTTTGATTTTGTCTACAAATGATTACTTTGATTACATATAAATTGATTACATTTCCTAATTTCCTATACCATTATTTTACCATTTTAGAAACAAAATAGTGAAAGGAAATGTGTCCATTCCATGGAGACTCGCTATAACGGTCCTCTATATAAGGGCAGACTCCCTATAACGGCCGCAGTTTTGGGCCCTAGAATATTCAATTTACTCATTATTATTTCTCACTCTTTTACAGGAGCACTTCGTTATAACGGTCAAATTTTGCCGCTTTACAGAGTTATCGTTATAAAAGGAGTTCCATTGTAACGGTCAAATGTTGCCGCTTTATAGGCCGCCGTTATAAGGAGTTCTACTACTAACGGTCAAATTTTGACGCTTTACAGAGTTCTCGTTATAAAAGAAGTTTTATTGTAACGGTCAAATGCTGCCGCTATATAGGCCGCCATTATAAAGAGGTTCCACTGCAACAGTCAAATTTTACCGCTTTATAGAGTTTCCGTTATAAAAGGAGTTCCACTGTTACGGTGAAATGTTGCCGCTGTATAGCGCGCCGTTATAGAGAGTGTCCACTGTACAGGGAGGAAAAGGGAATGGAAAGGGTAAGGAATGACAGGAGAGCGTTCAAAAACAAATGCTAAATTACGCGACGACTGCTGGATTAAAGCAAAGGCCCTACTGCTACTGATTATTCACACGCTGGCAGGACAAGCAGCAGGAGTAAAAAGTTGGATTTCATGCAGTCGCAGCAGCAAAAGTTCCACACACCGTGCAATGCGAACAACTTGAATAAGAAGAAACTTTATTTTGAAAACTTATTCCTCTCGCCTCGCTCACAATGTCTCGCATCCTCCTCGTCGCCGTCGTCGTCGTCTCATAATAAATAATAATTCAGTCTCTTCATCCCTTGTTGTCCTTTCTGTCTGCCTCTGCTGCTCTGCCTGTCTGTCTGCATTTTAGATTTAATACAAATTCAATATTAATATTGGAAATACATTACACAAAATTTCAATTCTTATGGGACAAATTACAACATGAGAAAACTAATAAATGTCTACTCTCCTACTAATAATAAATACGAATTTACAAAAAGTGTAAGCTAAGATATTTTCAGTTAAATTTATTTATTTATTAGTTTCTCGTCGATCATCAAATTGTCCATTTCCTCATCATCTTGATTTATCCCCTATATATAAAGTAAAACATACTAAACAAAGTCTTCTGTCAATCAAGACAATTTTTGAAATTGTTTTATTTATGTTATTATTTATCGTTATTTTTAGCAGACAGAAATAATTAGTTTAAATTGTCATCATCATCATCAGCATTTGCAGCGGTTTTTTTTATTTTCTGCCATCAGGCGTATATACATGAATAATTTAAAAAGAAATGTGTTTTTCTGTTATTAAAAAGTGATTTTTACAAAAATAAAAAAAACATTCCATAATGAATTTTTAAATGAGTAATATGAACCAGAATGAAATCCGGCAGCAAGCACTTGCCAAGATGGACAATGTAATAATAAGTTGTGTAAGTATACATAGATTAATTGTATGGTTATAACGGCTTTATTTAATTTTAACTTTATTTTTAGGTTATCATTTTATTTATTTATAAATTTATTGTAGGTTATCACTTTATTTAATTTTGATTAATTTGGTTGTTTTGTGTTGTTAATACTTGTGACTTGTATTATAGGCATGACGTTTACAGGGAAATGATTTTTCTGATTCTGTGTGGGGGGTGCAAAGCTGTTTAAACAGTTGTTTTGTTTGTCAAGAATAATTTAACTTTCTTGGAAATCGAATGAAGAACTGCGAGAAGCGAGATCATTTAAATGGGAACGTGGCGTGGTAGTAATTTATTATTTATTGCAGTAAGTTTTTATTGTTTTGTTTCTTAATTTATTTAGTGTCTAGTTTTTAAATTTATTATTTCTGTTATTTTTATGGTCTTTTGATTCTGAAATTGATTATTGTTGAGGATTTTGAATGATTGTTGAAGTTAAATGTTCTGTTTTAGTTCTGTTGGGAATTTCGTGATCAGTATTATGTCCGTTTATGATTGTGGTTTTTCATTTTTGTGGTTTATCGTTTATATTAATTTTTGTAGATTTGTTTAGGTATTAGCGATTTTGTCTTTTAACTTATCAAATATTTAATTGTAATATTTAACTGACTGTTATATTATGGTTAAAATACGGTTGCATTTTGCATTGCGAGTATTTAATCTGACTGAAATATTTTTTAATGAAAGATTTAGAGTGAGGTGTGTGTACAAATAATTTATTTATTTTAATTTATTTCAGGCCGTCGTTCGTCCCATTTCTCATCATGACGTCCGGCTTCCAATCGTATTTGTGTAGATTGTACGAGGAATAAAAAGTTGTGCTGCTGAAATAAAAATGAACTCTGTAATAATTCCCTGTATTATATTCTAACCAATGTGAGCCCAACGGACGTTATTGTCTCACAGTTGGTATTGAATATATTTTACATTTGAAAGTATTTAAGATATTTGAGGCCAAGAGAGTCCTTGGGCTATGAAGAAGTTACTACTAAGAATAGAAGTCACTGCATTACCTTGTGGAAAATAATAAAATTATTATTATTGTTGGGGAATTCGACAAAGCTCGGATATAATTGATATAAAGAAGTAAAATGAGCAATACAAGGAGTGCGTTTTATACATTACATTTAGTAATCTACTAAAAGTTTTTATACTAATAGAAACAAGTGGTATAGTTTAGACTTAAGGAATCAATTTTTACATTCACAACAACCATGAGTGACCTGAACACTACACCGGAAGCATTACATTCAAAGCCTTGTGGAAGTGGCATTGCTCAGAATTTACTGAGACGAGAGGCAAGTCTAATCTTCAAGTTTAATTTAGATTCTATTTAAATTTAATTTTAAAGTTTATTTATTTTGTGCATGCAGTACAATATTATAATAATTAATGTTGTCTCTGGTTTTTGTGTAGATTTTCGGTCGCCAATTAAATTACTCAAATCCTTTCGAAAATGCAATTCCAGACCGATTCCGCATGTCTGTTGAGCAAATCATTCCAAGATCTGCTTTGGAGGCTGGGTAAGTTTGTGATTATATTTTTAAAACTATATTTTTAGACTCCCGGGTATACATCAAGTATTAAATAATGTGTGTATAACTGGGAAATAATTTTTATAGAAACGTATTTATGGGATTTACCGACTGCGGCCGATACTTACTTTCCTACACTTTGCGACCCAGTGAGAATTTCGGTATTTCCTGGGGAGACTTGACTTTTACTTATAAATTACATTTCTGGTTGTTCGTTCCATACAAGCCGCTGCGGAAAATTTCATCGATTCTACTTTTTGATAACAATGGTGTATGTGATAATAATTTGCTCATTGAGATTTCCCAATGGAAGAAGGATGATACGAGAATCCTGATTACTGGACAAAGGTAGATATACTTGTAGAGCTCAATATTAGTTTAGGATTCATCCATAAAATAATTATTTATTAGTGTTTAATTTACAAAGTAATTTAATTTTAATTTAGGATATAAACTGAATTATATTGTTTTACTCTTCAGTTATAAATATCTTTTTATATTTTTTCAGTGCAAATCCAGAGGGGGATTCTCATCATACTCAATATTTTGCAACGATTGCTACCATTCCACCAACGCAACCATGCAACGACTGTCAGTATATCTTAGATGAGGAGCAAGAGGAAGGTATGTGGAGAGATATTTATTACACTTTTTAACTTATTACCTATTTATTTATTTTATTTATACAATGTTCATCATCTTATCATCTAACTTATATATTCCTAATGTTGGATTTGAATTAGATTGCGGTGATTGGAGAACCCTGCAACCTTGTCTTCGGCACGGGTTGACAATTCATCTGACCTTCGATCACGTGTCACCGTTTCCCAAATTCCATGCAAATACACAACTTCGCTATAAAAATTCAGTTGCATTTAATACAGGGAATGTCCTCCATGTATTCTCTTATAACTTGCTCGAACCCACGCCATTCTCATGTACATCAGCGTCATCCTCCCCGGGTCATCACGAGATTGCTCCCTTGCTGCAACAAAGTTCTGCTGCTGTTGTCACTAATAATACCACAAGCGTTCATCTCAAGTGCGATGTGTGGCTCAAGAGTGACTTTTCCTTGAACACTATTCTGAACAAAGGTCCGATCAGGGATGATACCAAGTACTTGGATAGTGATCGTTCTGGAATATCTTACGGTGGAGTCAAGGATTCAATTTCTGGTGGAGTCAAGGATCCAACTTCTGGCGGAGTCAAGGATTCATCGCTGGAAGAACAAAACATACTATCGATCAATGCTCAAGAATCTATTCTTGCCGTTTTGCCTTATGTATTAATTGCTAATAACTCGGTCGAGGAGACTGTAAAAGATGATTTCCGCTTGGTTCGCCGCCTTTCCCAAAGCTCTTTGGACTCGTCGGATTTCTCATCCTTGAACTCTCCAAACCCAAACCCACCTAAGTCACCCTCGCCTTTTTGTAGTGCCGTGGTTATCAACAGTAGTAATACTCCCCCCGACAAGAAGAACAATATTAACACACCCTGCTCCAATACCTCTCCAACTAATATTAAACCAAGTAATAAGCAGCAGAAATTAATTAGCATGCTGCCACCTCAAGAGCGGAAATTCTTTAAAAGAAGGATCTCTTCGACATCACCATCCACATCCACAACAACTAGTCCAGTCAAAGGGTCTCAGCCGTTTCCAAGGAAACTAGAGGCCGGAGCCGCAGCATCATCACCCATGAAAACAACTACTTCCGGTATAGTTGGTAACAATAATAATCCTAGTAGCGGCTCTAATAATAATAGCTCCTCCGCTTATGATGTCTTCGATATCGCTGGTGAAGATGTCCTTCAAGAGAGAAGTTTCAGTTCGTTCAGGAAACGACGGCTGGCGGATAAGAAGTATGAATTCAGTGAGGCGGACCTTTCCACGGAGAATATTATTCCTCTGAAGTTATGCCGGAAGAAGAAACTCTCTCGAAGTACAAATTACTCGGTGAATATCGGGAGCAGTAATGTCCCATTAGCTGGTCTGGGGAGTCCGCGAAGTCCGAGATTTGATGTTGGAGGTGGGGAGAGTCCCAGACATCCTTACGATAACTTGGGTTATCCCCGATCCCCTAGAGGAGTTTCCTACGTCATGTCCCCCGTTATGTCCCCAAATAATAATCCCGTGGAGTTGGAAGTCCTTCGTCCCATCAACAACAACCTGAACAGCAATGTGGTGAAGCCCCCAAGTTTCTCACCCAAACAGCTCGAAGAGGCTGGAGTGGATGTGGGTTTGGAGAAGTTACTCAACGATTTCTATTGTGGTGGTGGGGGGACGGAAGCCCGATCAAGAAGTAACACTCCTAAAAGGAATTTGGTTGTGAATAATCCTCCTCCCGCAAATAATAATGCAGCAGCAGCTGAAGACGGCAAATCTTGCTGTATTATTAATAATAATAGTAATAGTAGTAGCTTTGCCGACGTTAAAAATCCAAACGCAAAACCCACGCTCACTTTATCTATTAACTGTATTGCGAAAGTCCTGAGAAGTTATATTCAGAAGGACGATGATAATGTCTCCGTCATCACGGAGATCGAGGACGAATATACGGTAGGACAGCCCTTCCCTGTAGCCCTGCCTTTAGACGTGCATGGAACGGCTTATGGACAGCTTAATATGATTAGCAACGCTAAGGCTGAGAAATGTCAAGTGCCTGTGGTGCAGATTCTTCAGAGGACATTGGACATTGAACTTCTTTGCAATGAAGTCGCTGGAATGATTTGCCACTCAGCAGAGAAATATTATTGTTCTTGCTGTGACTATGATGCGGCTATTGTGGACGTGAGTAATTGTTTTTGTAATTATTTATTATTTGTAAAAAACATTTTTAATTAATTTAATTTAAAATTCTGTAGTAATTAATTATATAATATTATTAAATTTATCCTTTGTTTATCATTCCAGGTGTGTCCCGAACGAGGCACGATCACTGCTATTGTCTATGTATTAGTTCAAGCTGCAAATCTTAAATTGACGGGCAGAACTAGCGACAGGTAATTATAAAATAAAATAAATGCGAATTCATTGACAATTTCGTACGATAACTTTGATTGTAATATGTAATATCGATAATTTTCAATAAAATAATACTGAAATATTAATAAAATGATAAAATTCATATACTTAAATAAAATCTGTTTACTAATGTCAACGATCTTTTTTAATATTTAAAACCAGAAATTTACACAACGGACTTGGATATCAGGACCCACGGAAAAAATATGAAGCCGTATTTTCTTTTGCTTGGGAACCCTCTCAGGAGCATTGCCGTATCTTGTACCGTGGTAATCTGATGGAATTAGCTACAGTCTCTGATCCTTGGCACCCAACTAAACATATCCATAATGTAGTTAAATCTCAACAACCGTCTGGCACACCGAGCCTGTACGAAGAGACTAAAGTCCTGACTAACCAACTGGCTGTGCAAGATTGTGAGTAACAATAAAAACCAAAAATAAAAATAGACAACAATAATTTGATAATATTATTTTGCAATATTTATACACGAAAAGTGAAATGACACTGTGTAAACTTGATTGTCAATCTAGAAAAGACTATGAATGTCAAAGTACTGTGAAGGATTGTGGGTGATTTTGTTTTGCGATGTTTGATTGTTTATCTTCCCTGCAGTTGCTTCAGTAGATGAGCTGACTGACTCCAAAGGAATAATCACTGTCTATCGCGATGACCCCACCAAGACTGAAAAGCGCTCTGGATTCTCGGGCTTCTCCACAAGATCCCAGTTACTAGCCACGGCGTCTACCACCAGCAGTAGCGATAGCAGTGATGACGACGAAGACTGATACGAAAAATTGTTCAATTCAATAATAATATTGTTGTCATTATCCAAAAAAATATACGTAAAAACACCATACACACACATTTACTTCCCACTTCTCTCAGTGGATTCGCAGCATCCATTGTAATTTCTAGTTTCTTTTTTTCGGAATGTTTTCTTTCGTTTTTAAATTATTTATATGTTAATAATTTATAATTAATAATTTAATTAAAAATTTTTTTAATATTGTTAATTTAATATTTAATAATAGTATACACAACAATGTGTATCAATCACAATTACCTCTATGCTTACATCGAATCTATACGCATGCCTGAAAAAAAGTTGGGAAGAAAGTGTATTATTAATTTATTATATCCGTATAAACTTTGGTTGGGCTTATGAACTGTAATATTCTCGTTAATTCGACTGTTATCCCTTTTACTCAAATTGTCATTAATCAATTATTATTATTAATTTATTATTATTAATAATATTTATTTTATTTGCAAAGAAGATACTGATAATCCATTTTTGTAGCTGTAGTAGAGACATCCATGTAATCGAACTCATTATTAGTGTGTGGACACCTTCCCAAACAATATAAGACTTATACTTAATCCTACCATTAATAGGTTGTCTATAGTATTTAAGCTGACTACGTATTACTGTCCTTACGAATCTCACAAAAATAACCAGTTGACTACTTTTTCATTATTTGTTATCAAGGAAATCCAAATTTCCCATTGCTCATCCCTTATTGCTTGTATAATTTATTATTTCCCTCATATTTAAAATAATTTATATTCCAAATTATTTGTATTGTATAATAGTCCATCCCGTTTACGCTGTACTATATCGAAAACTATAGCCTTGATCATCGCTTATTTCTTATTATTAAAGGATTGTTTAATTTTTTCCATTATTTTCCCGTGTAGAACATATAAAAAATAATATGACAAGAACATTGTTCATTCAGAAGAACTTATGATTGTATGTATTATACGATATTGATATTTTGTTGCTTATGTACGAACTAATAATAATTTATGTACATAAAATTTACACGGAATTATTTATATAAATGAATTTTAATGATTCTTTGTATGCACATTATTAGTTTAAAAAATCGGAAAGATTGGATAATGTACGTATGTCTGTATGTATAGTGATCGGAATGATATATTGTTAACGTACGAAATTTTCAAGAGATCGAGATGGCTGATTTATTCATGAAGGATTAACAATGGAAATGTGAAATATCCATCTGTGTAATCGTAATAAAAATAAATAATAATATGTAATAATAACTAATAGCTCCTCTACATTTCATATGCTGACGAAAATGTAAAGTGTAATAAACAAGGAATATTAAATTCATGGCCAAGTGCTGTGTATTTACATGTACTGTATACTTACGTAGATGGTAAATGTGTGAAACAACATAATATGTAATAATAATGTGTGGGACAAGCAAAAGAATGTGAAGATGAAGCAAATAATATTACGCGCATAAATACTGAATCCGAAATATTATATTGGAATGATAATAGTAGTGTAGTTAGTTAGTTGCTATTATTATTGATTATTATTGTCATCTATATAATATATAAACTATGATTCTCATTCTGAAAAAAGTGATTTTTCAATAATAATTTATTAAAAATTATTATCAATGTATAAAATTATTTTACATTCATTGAAAAAATGCGGCAATAAATATTGAATATCTACATATTATTCAATAGCTCAGTATTTCAGATTACGTAATTACCAAATTAATATATTTACATTTAATATATCATTCCACGAATAATTTATTTTAGATTATGCCCGGACAAAATACAAAAAATTGCAAACGATGTGTAGGGAAAATACAATACAAAAATGAATGCAAAATAAATACAGAAAAAAATGCATAAATAAATTACAAAAAAACTAAATACAGAAAAAAATACAAAAATAAATACACAAATAAATTACAAAATAAATATAGAAAAATGCAAAATTAATACAAAATGAATACAAAATGAATACAAAAGAAGTTCAAAACAACTAAAGCTAAAAGATGCGCAACGAAAACGAAAGTATCTGCGGCTACTCCCAGCGCAGAATTAAAACCAGGGGAGCGGGAACTTATAATTTACGAACTTGAATTTAAAAATTGCAATAATAAAATAAGGGAACCCCAGCAAGCAGAATAGAAGAACCCATGAGAAGAGAAGAACAACAAGGGATTTAATATTATTGTTTACTATCTATACACAAATATAATTTAAAATCACGCTCGACAATTATTTATTTTTTAAATTCGGAATTCCTAGCCGCGGCACTTTAACGCCGTGTAACCCTAATTTTAATTTTAAGAGAGACACAATTTGTTAAATTAATTACAGATAACATTATTCTTGAGGAGTCTCAAGAGCATCAGATCAGGGTTAAAGAAAGGGCCGTGCGAGCAACGAGGATGCGGTGGAACATGAAGGATAATAAGGATTAATTGTAGGAATTAATTTAAAAAACTAAAAAAAATCTTTAGATTATGGTAGTAGTTGACATGGTGGATATTTCGGGCTCATCCCCCGTCCGATGGCTGGACGGGGATGAGATTTCTTTTGATGAACGGGAGGAGTTCTATGGGGAAGGGGATGAGAATCCCAATTGGAGTGTCCCCCCTTGTCTATTCTTCCAGCGACTTAATTCCGAAGAAGTCATTTATCAGAGTACGAGGAAAAAATGTAAGTTTTTGGGGAAATATATCATGGGGGACCTCCTGGGAGAGGGAAGTTACGGGAAAGTCAAAGAAGTCCTCGATTCTGAAACTCTAGTCCGAAGGTATAGAAACGTTCGTTCTATTTCTATCTGCAATTAATTTTTTTAAAGTCATTTTATTTAGTAAATGCATGAGTAATTTTTTGGTTCTTTAATTTTCGTTTCAGAGCGGTAAAAATATTAAAGCGAAAAAAGTTATTGAGAATTCCACACGGGGAGCAAAATGTGAAGAGGGAGATTCTCCTTTTAAAACGGCTCTCTCATCCGAACGTGATCAAGCTGATTGAAGTCATTCACAATGAGGAGAAACAGAAAATGTACCTCATCCTGGACTACTGCCTCGGGAGTCTCCAGGATTTACTGGAAATTGCTCCTCACAAAAAATTCCCTATATGGCAAGCACACGGGTAAAAGGATTTCTCTCTCATCGCCTTTTTTTAACCTTGGCCTTGAAGATCTATGACCTTCGATCTTCGATGATGCTTGTTGTTGTTGTTTTCGACTTATTTTCTGTAGCACGGGGCTTGTGTAGATATTACAAATGATATCACAAATCTTGTAGAAATCACAAATCTTGTAGAAATCACAAATCTTGTAGAAATCACAAATCTTGTAGAAATCACAAATCTTGTAGAAATTACAAATCTTGTAGTAATCACAAATCTTGTAGAAATTACAAATTTTATAGAAATAGAAAATCTGTGCAAATTAATGAAATACGGAGGATTTGTAATTATTTTAAAATTTTCCTCGTACTTTATGTGATTTTTTTTCATTTGATTAATTTTCCCCACTTTATTTTAAATTTTTTTTCTGATTATAAAGTTAAAGTTCGTATTTATTTTGTGTGTTTTTTATTTCTTTTCCAGGTATATGATCCATATAGTAGAAGGATTGTCTTATTTACACAGCCAAGGTATCGTTCACAAAGATATTAAACCAGGGAATCTCCTTATAACTCTGGATGAAAAATTAAAAATTACGGATTTTGGTGTTGCCGAGGTATGTTTAATTCCTAACTATATACTAAATTAGTTTAATTATTACACATATAGACAATATTTTTTATATGAATACCTATAATTACTGTAAATTACTATTACATTTTTGCAGGTAAAATAATTTTATTTTTTTCATAATTTACTTATTGTTCATTGACGGATATTTTATATTATTTCAACAGGCTATAGAAGCTTTTAGTCCAGATGACACGTGCCATACTTCTCAAGGTTCACCTGTTTTTCAGCCACCGGAAGTCGCTAACGGAGAAAGCTTCTCTGGCTGCAAATTAGATGTTTGGAGCTCTGGTGTTACATTGTGAGTATACAAAATGCAACTTTAAGTATTTTTGTAGCAATTTAATTTGTTGTAGTACTGGTTATATTGTAATTATTTTAGTTATTAAATTGTGTGATAAGCAAAATAAGTAATATTATAATACGTGAAATAAATTTATTTATTTCTTCCCCAGATTTAATTTAACGACGGGGAAATATCCCTTCGAAGGTAACACTGTGTTTGTCCTCTTTGAAAACATTGCCAAAGGAGAATTCAGCATTCCAGACGGGGTTGATCCTCTTCTGGCTACTCTTCTTAAGGGAATGCTGGCTAAGGAGCCGGCAGAGAGATTCACAGTTCACGATATTAGGGAGCATTCGTAAGTTTTCACCGATGTCTTTTCTTTAATAATTTAATAAAAGTTTATTGCTGATATTACAAATACTGATATGAAATACGACAAGAATATTTTCAATAATATTAAATATTTAATTTAACTTAAGATTTTATGCATTTAATAATGGTGATTTATTACAAATAAATACTAAATTTAAATTAACTTTATTTTTCACTAGAGAGTAGATGTAGATTATTTAAATAAACTTAACAATAATTTAAATTACTAAATCAAAAATAATTAACTAAAATTACTTGACTCTTTTATTCTATTTTCTATATATATAGTTGGCTAAAGAAAAAACAGTACGTAAATATTCGTGATAAAGTAAGTTTTCCGGCCGAGCGTCGGAAGATAAGCGTCCTACCTTACATTGAAGAGTACCTCAAAGGTTCGGATGAAGACTTGAGTGATGACGGCGGTGAAGTCTACCAGACCTGCAAACAAGCTGATTTACAATATTTACGCATTGGTAATAGAAAATTAAAATTAAATATAATAAATCATAAATCCTAGTTCAAGAAGCAAATATAAATATCTCCACAATTATTGCTAAAACGCAATAAGAATGACTATACAGCTTTTTTCGAACTTGACCAGTTTTAAAAAAAATTGTTCAATCCGAAATTCTTTCGAACCTTTGAATGTTGTAGTCTTGTAGTATACCGTTTTTATCGCTTTTTGGAAAAATATTTTTTCCAACGTTGGAAAATAGTTTTGCCGCTGGAGGCCATAACTTCTCAAAACTTTGACAGGTCATAATTAAGTCAATTTTGGTCGAATCGGAACGAAATCGGTGCCATTCGCTTGGAAATCCAATTCTGACAGAAATTATACAATGATTATTTAATTATTTATATTATTCAGGCCGAATTTATCCTTTCCGCTGTAAAAGCCCGAAAAGAAACAAGAAAAATCATTGTACTAGAAAACTGAGGATTTTTTTATCTCAAGAATTTACCGTCCGATTTTCATGAAATAGCTTTTAAAAGATGTATTTCGTCGAGACGATCATTATTGATTACAACAATTGTTATTATATACAATTATTGACCAAATTGGGTACAAATTGAGAATTTTATTGATCAAAGTGATGATTGCTCAATTTCTGACATCCTTGGTTTCTGGAGGGTTAAATTTCAATTAATAAATGCATTATTTAAATGAATAAATTAAATGAATAATCACAAAAATGGATTTTTTCGGAATTTTGCAGAAGAGACTGGATCTGGCAATATGTGCGGCAGTGCTCTGAATATCATGACCAGCAGTTCGAGGAGAACCGAGCCCTTCCAACTCATGTTCAACGATCCGCATCACTACGTGGGTACCGGCCCTGGTGCTTCTCAGACGAAATACAGTACAATGCCCTCCTCCTCCGCGGCCGCTAATGGAGTCCGATGGAATGGCTCGGACTCGGACGCTAATCCCTACTCATCCTCCAACCCGCCCACACATCACAGTCACACTGAACCAGGAACTGCCGCAGTCCGAGAACCATCTTGGCGTAGGTCCCTTCAATATGCTAAGAAAGTTTCCATGTGTAGACAGACTTGAGAACAAAAAACATAAACTCATCGAAAAAAAATTCAATCAGTCTTCTTCGGGGTCAGATATTATTGGGTTCTGTTTTTTTTTTAAATAAATATATATTATATATATGGGTTCTTTCTTGTTTCTTCCTTCCTTTTTATTGTTTTGAGCTCCTTCATGCTACTGCTACTGCTGCTGCTGTTCCTGCGACGACGAGACGAGCGCAACCAAAAAATATTTTAGTTAATTAAAAATGCAACAATAACGTGAAAATAAAATCCTCAATAATAATAATAATAATAAATAACAAGAAAGGAACAAAATAATATCTTCTTATTAATTATTCTTATTTTCTCCAGAAGACAAAATAGTTCTTGATAAAAATATTTAATTAATATAATATATAGAACTGCATTGTAATAATCAAGATTAAAGAATTTATTGTATTGTAAGAATAACCAAGACAAAATGAGACATACGCAATTAAACTGTTCTTATTATTCAGGTTGTTTTTCTAGTTGTTGTGTTGATGTTGCTGTGTTCTTGTTGTTCGTTCGAAAAGTTCGACGGAAAAATTTAATAATGCAACCTATATTTATTATTTTACCCAAAAAATATTTTTATCTTTCAGATTTCCCTCATTTTGCCCATCCATTTTGGGGCAAGTTTTCTTGTGTAATAATAACGCCCGCTATAAAAAATTGCAATCTATAAATTTTATGTACAACAAACAAACGGGAATTCGCTGTATATATTATACAATTGTGTACATATAAATATAATACTAATAATAATTGAATTCAGGGATATTCGTAACAAAATGCCAGTAGTAAAGAAAAAAACCGTTGTTGCGTTCTGCCAAAATAATCCGCATATTATTAATTATTATTATTCTTAATTACTATTAATTATTAATTATAAAATACATTTAAAAAAAGAAAATCTTGTACGGAAACGAGCTATCATAATTTTTCTTATTAAATTATTTTTTTTTCAAACCGTTTTATTTGAATAATTCAAGGAACGACGATGAGCAAAACATCACAATTTTGAAAAATTCTAAACTAAAACAATCTGTATAAAACATATACATATATTTATAAATATATTTAAATAATTATGTAATTAAATCCTTCTTCTATCGCAGTGCGTATAGTAAAATAATTTTTCTGAATTTTATTATTATTATTACTCTCACATACATTTAAACAATAAACAAACAAAAATAAGTTTACAATTTCAGAGCACAAAAGTTTCATTTTCCAAAAACAAAAAAGGATACGGAACAATATAAGAGACTTTGCTTTGTTGCCCCGTGTGTAAACATTAATGTTTTAGGAAAAGGGGGAATTGAAATAATTATAATTGATTTAATTAAGTTTCTAAATTTGTAAATTATATTTTTAATAACTATATACCCGTGGTTTGTTCTTCAGTCGGTGACTGTGGAATTTTAATCGGAATCTGTATTTCGATAAAAATTATTATTTTAGAAGATCTTAATTCTAATAATTCTAATTCTAATAATTAGTTTCTTGATATTTGCGCAGATAGATAAATTATTGTTAAGTATTTTAATATATTTATTTTAGCATATGACTTGAATCACGTATGAAAATGATTTTTAAAATATTCACAATACTTAAAATATTATATTACTTCCATTATAACAAGTTATTTCCTGACTGAAATAACACAAACAACATATATACTTACATACATACATACATACAACAAACATCTATATATACTTAATTATTGTTAATATATCATTTATTTTGTTTTTTTTAATTTCAAGAAATTTTCTCTATCGTACATTCAAGCTTTTTAAATAATTTTTTGACGACGATAAATGATGAAATCGTAGTTTGCTGTCTACATACAAAATTTACGAAATAAATTATTATTTTAAAATTAATAATTTTATTATTCAATTATTATTTTAAATTTAATAATTTTATTATTCAATTATTATTTTAAATTTAATAATTTTATTATTCAATTATTATTTTAAATTTAATAATTTTATTATTCAATTATTATTTTAAATTTAATAATT
>JAQGAK010001455.1:0-32367 GCA_034696945.1 Lipothrix lubbocki | reverse complement strand
TATTGTTCGCTCTTTTGTTTCTGGAGTGCCTTTGAAGGCTGAAACTTGAATGAAGCCTTCATTTTCTGGAACATTCCTTCAGCCTTCACGATAATTTCAGCCTACCTTCCGTTCCCTTAAAATATTTTAAAAGCTTCGCTCCTGCCTTCAAAGAAGCCTTCATGGAAGGCTAGCCTTTAAAGGCTGGGCATCTCTGGAAATCAGACAGGAGTGGGTTGAACATCAGATGTGTAGCTTGTAGATAGGTTATCCTCAACTGCCCCAACACGGTGGAGGGTCCAAACCTAAAGTCAAAATCAATACTTTATATGATAACGTAATGTAATAATTACTAAATTTGCATATTACTGCGCGTAAATTATACTTATGTATGTACGGCGTCAATAGTCATTAGTGTATTGCCCGCATATTTTGTAGTCAGTGCGTTGGTTACCCTTTGGTTGGATACGTGTGTGACATTGACATGTGTTTAGGTTGCTCTGGAAACAGAGCACCCTCAAGTAATTTAAATTGCCAATATACTATACGGGGGATATCGTAGATCGGAAAGATTATACGGGGGCTTGATACTTACGTCAGGACAAATAATGAAAATCGTTTTGAGACTTCAGCCAAATTATCAACCTTCAGGGTTCTATGTACAAGACAGTCAGTTTGGTCTATTATTTTTGGTCTTACGTGCATAAGCTCAATTAATAAGCGGAGTGAGCCACAAATTTAAAAACTGTTTAGGTGTAATTAGCATGAATTATTATGCGTAATTGACCTTTAATAATATATTTGCCGTAATTATATTTCTTCCGCTGTACGAAACGTAATTTCGTGTTTATACTAGATAAATCCACAATGACATGTTAAGCTATACTGGTGATATTTCGACATAGTGCTCATTCTGTCAACGATTATTTTCAAATGTTTGTACTTACGTAAATTCTGTATGACGTATGATAGTTCGTAGCGAAACAAAACTAACTTCATAGATCGTTTTATCAAGTAGCGAATTAGCATTTGACATTTTCAGGGCATGAAAACAAAAATTCTCTGAGTCGTTGTATTTGTATTTAAAGTTGCAAGAGAATACACACTGTCCAAAACGGCTATTACAAGCCTTGAATTGCTAACTAGCAATTCAGAGCGGAATAATAGAGTGAAAAAATATAACAATTTAATTTAAAGCCTACAGGATTTGTAGGAGTCCTTCATAGAAAATGTGCAATATCAAGTGCATAACAAACATGAATTTACATACATGCTCTCTTCAGAATGGAGACAATTTAGTATGTAAAGTAAATATAATGACATGTGTAAATTGATTGGTGTCAAGCGAGCAGAAACTTTAATGCCTGGCATGCTGGCGCTTATATAATGTATAGAATCGGTAAAGTGCCGACGACGTGTGAATAAAAAGCTTGTCTTCATCGTCGTTGTTGTTATCGTATAAACTGAAATGCATTCAGGGAGAGAAAGAAGTGAGTGATAATTTAAGAATTTTTTTATTCTCCATGTCAGTGCAATTGAGTGTGTAGAATTTAGAACACACTGTGCACACACATAAAGAAAAGAGTTGGATCGTTGAAGTTCGGGACCCCGGGACTTGTTTTTGCTTTTGGAAAATTGGGCATGGAACCAGTAATAATGAGTCTCATAATGAAATAGAGAGAATAGTGTGTTTCTCCACACTTTCAACTCTTCTTCCATAAACGTTTCTGCATGGTTTCAATTTACTTGTCCACTTTTATTCTACTACAGATACTTGTACTTATAGGTATAAGCTAAACATACATTTGATTATATGTGAAGTGTTATTGTGAATCGAGTATTATTCTACCGTGTACTCTAAGTATAAGCATATGAGCGTGTTCATCAATGCGTTCTCATACCGACGACTCAAAGAGGCATTAGGTTGTAAATGAAAGCTTAACATGACGGATATAATATCCGTTCATGAAGTTGTACTACCTTGTATTTTCGCTTTTTAAAATCCATACAAGCATATGTACTCATGACCCTTTCTTCGGATAAAGTAAATCACTGTGAGTGTGGACAAACGGTTTGTATAGTTAAGCCGATGCTGTTAATATTCCTATCAAAATCTCATGTATCCGGCTTTCATTAGTGCATGTATGGAGTTAGGGTCGTGTGTATTGCATTAACAAAAATACAAGGTCCAAGTAATGCTACTCCAGTTGATGTAATGCTACACTCAGTCGTTTACGCTCCAAGCTCTCTTAGTTCAGAAAAAATGTGTTTGTCCGATATGCGGGCTTGTTACATATAGATTTGAAAAAAAGGTTTTTTAAACATTCAAGTACTTAAAAGGTTAGGCCTATATGAATATTTTGTATATTTTGACTTGCCTAATGTTTAGTATACGCTATGCAGACAGTTGTGTTCTGGTTATAAATTTTATATACTTATACTTTTACCAAAAAAGTATACGTGCTACTTGAAATATAATGTTGTTGTTGTGTGTAAATGCATTGTCTGTTTATTCAAATTGACTATTTTTTAGCTTGACAAGAAAGGGTTAAGGAGAATGTAAGGGTTTTAAAGACCCGTTGTTGTTGTGTATAAGTATGGCTCTCATTTTCAACCGTTCAACAAGGAAGCTCAGTTGTAATCGGAGAATAAAAGGAAGCATTTAACTTCATACCCGGTAAAGTAACTCTCTGCAGGATGGTTTCAATTGATCCTTCCCTTATTTAATACAAGGAAGGATGGTTGGTGTGTTCAGAGAAAACGTAGATTGTGTTTGAAACTTTAAATAAGCTGTCGTCACACCGTCCCCACAATCAAATGAAAAGTGAGATACTTGCTGCTGTGTGCTCTCATTTTATTCTGAAATCATTCATAGCCTATGTATGTATGTTTTACTTATCTTAGCCCAACTTATTAGTTTATAGAACGGGTGTCCATAAATACAATGTAGTATTATACATACGTTCACATTATTATACAAAGGGACTTATCATCTCAGTTTCGGTGGATCTGTTCCAGTTTCGTTCCTCATCAACAGCATTAAAAATTCATACGGCGTTGACAAAGGGTAACCCGCTGGGTTTCAAATGTCCAACTGAATTGAAACAACCCTTATGCCCGTCTTTTAAGAGCACTTTACATTATATTATATAGTTCCATTTTCGTTCGTTTCATGTTCGGGCTTGGACATGACATGTTCAGGCCCTTACTTTCCATGTTCATAGTTCACAGTCTCTTATATTAACGTTAGGGGTCTTGCAGTTTAGTGTATGAAACATCGCTGAAACCGTGCTCAACATGCTCCTTTCGTATTAAGTAGCACTTTATGGCATTGGTTTTTGAAACACTGGGAGCTTTTATAGTATGTATGTATTTATACCTTATGTACGCATGCACAACCTTTGCTTAATTCAAGATTAGTATTGTCCCAAAATTAGATATAAGTATCTACACAAATTTATTACAAAGGAGTAGCTGGAATTTAAGCTTCAGATTTAAAAAATCTGAGTCGTTTTTTTACCTTACAAATTTTTAACTTCCATAGTTAAGCTACTCCAACGAGACCTTTATCGATTCGATGAAGTAAATAGCTTTATTGAGACGGTGATGCCGGACAATAGATTGTTAGTGTTTGTTCACATGACTGTGTATGTGTGTAGAAGCCCAGTAGAATACGTAAGTAAGGGAATGAAAAGACAAGTTGTCATCTTGAATGGAACGTAAGGAGGGCTTTGGTGTGGAAAGAAATTTGATTCATTTCTATATAAATTGAGAAAATGCCATTTCAACCTTTAGTCTCTAATGGGAAAAGTGTATATCTCCTGTCAAATTAATGTCTCCACTAGTGATTTTGAAAGGAGCAGGGAGGAACGAACTTCTCCCATGGTTAATTGTAAAGAGCATCTCTTCGATCGTTCTTGTGCCCAATGTTGGATTATTTCAGGGAAATAATCTTCCTTCGAAACTGCGGATTTTGCAAAATGACATTATTCTTGGATTAAGTAGTGTTCTTGTACTTATATGACAATGTCAAGTTTCTTACGCCAAGTTTTGTACAAGTTTCATAAGAACACTACTACTACTATAGAAGATAAGTTTTACATACATGATGTTATAAGGGAAGAAGTTCTTTCTGACGTTTTATGAAAAGCTCAGCAATGTTACATTTAGAAAAGGCTTAAGTTTTATGAAATGCTACACTAGGCACAAGTATGTTTCATTTGGCATAAACTTGTGGTGACGGTGGTGGTAAGTAATACCTATGAAAATGTAGGTTCTGTTCTAAACTACGTAACGCGCTGTACTAAAAGTATATTAAAATCTCCTGAATTTGTTGGTACAATAATATACCCCAAAGGACTAAAGTTGGGCCTAGGTTTAAGAAAATTGCAAACACTTTTGTGCAACGGTGTAAGTTTATCCCGTGCTTACGCCTCTCTTTTAGCTCCGTTGTAATCTCCGGGATTTTCTCCCAAGGCCACGTGTAAGAGAAGCCTTTTCTTGCGTATACTTATGTAACAGTAACAGTATTGGAAGAAGCCTTGAGAGAGTCTACGTATGCCGTTTTCACAAGGATAACCTTCGGCATTATACATTCTGATTTTTTCCGCAAGGCAAATGGATCCTGTGTAGGTATTAAGTGTGTGCACAGACCCTTATTGTACTTATAATATTCTGTGGCTACGACTACGGATAAGAGATACAAAAAGAGCGGAGGGAGTAAGTTTGTGGAAGGAAATCTTGGTTGCTCATGCAACATTAGGCATCATTAGCGAGGTTAAAATTGAGGGTATCTGGAAAGTTATACATGTAGTTTAGATGGTTTAATCAAGAGACGACTGTCGTTGGACTTAATGGAAATACGATGTCTTCAGCCGTCGTGAAACCCTACTGCTACTTCTTATGTGCTTGTTCGGTTCTCTCGGGCATCAACAACAACTCGGCAAATGCATAACGCACGAGGCTGATGTAATTTGAATAGCACTATACATACTTATGTGTAGTAGATACACCTTGACTGTTGTCAACCTTCGTCGTCTCTTCCTGCTTCGCTTCTTGTGACGAGCTCTGAGGTTTAATTATATCTAGGGGAAGACGATCTAAGTATAGTTAATGCTTGTGTGTGTGTGTGAAAGACTGATGTGAATTAAAGCGGGAACTGCTTAAAAGAATCAATCAATGCGGTGGTGGTGGGAAGTAAACAGAAGACATGAGGGTGGCCAAGCCAAGAGGCAGCAGACAGAAATGAAAAGAGAGAGATGAGGGGGTGAGATTCCAAATGTTGAGATGAGCCTTTTGCCAGAGAACCTCACTCTACCCAAGTGCTTGGGTTAAATCCAAAAACCAAGGTAGAGGCAGAAAGTTTCTAGATAACAATAACGAGGTTTGATTTATTAATGAAAGAAGACGAATTTAATCAGCCTGATTAGGCTCAGAGGAGGGGAATTAATATTCCAAATGACAGTTTTAAGTTTGAGTCATTTTTAAAATTAATCTTACAATTTCAGCGTGTACATGCCGCCGTTAAATTAACAGCATAGATAAGTCAAATTAAGTGAATAGGCTTGACGAATACATACTACAACTAAGTCCACATTTGTCGTTTTCAGTTGTCAACAGATGTACAAAAGATGTGTGAAATTTTGTTGTAGTTGTTCAGAAGTTTAAATGGAGGAAATGATTTTGATTTAAGTAAAGAGACAGCAACTCGTTTCTTTCGTCGTGTGTATACTTATACCTACAAATGTGAAAGTACCAGCGTCAAATTTGTGCAAAACGGAGGCTTCACGTGAATGTTTTTGCATACAGAGTAGTGGCTTCTCTTTAAAGTTGCTGTAAAGTAAAAGCTTCACACTCCCGTTTGGTAAGAGTGGATACTTCACGTTCAATTTTGTCGTGCAAAGTTGAAGTCTCCCGTTTGTGCATTTCCATTTGTCACAATGTTAGCAATGACATATGTTATGGTAACGTCTTTGGTGACTCCATCCAGCAGGAGGATTGTAATTTTCACGGTAATTTCCCCCTTACGTGAGAGAGAAATGTCAGGTTTGTTTTTGACAGAACATATTATGTAAGTTTTATTATTGTGTTCTCAGTTTTTGGTTGGGTGGAACAATGCGGTATGTTTTCGTGAATCCAGCACTAATGTAACAGTAACAAGCATATGTACGTACGTACATACTTATACATGCACAGGGGCTAGTTTGCAAAGGAAGAATTTTGCTTATTTTTCTTGACGATGATGGCTATATGAAAGTATAGACTGGAGTGCGATTAGAGGTCGTCGTGCATACACATGACCATGAGAGAAATGCATAAAAAGTTTTTAGAAGTAGCAATTGAGCATACTTACACTTATTCTCTCCTACTGTACTACTGTATGCAACTTTTGCATACATGAGTAAATATACATCCTACATTCATATAATTTTTACTTCTATAAAAATGCAATGTTACGATATATGTATAAGTACTTCTATGTATATCGCATGGAGTGGTTGCCAACTGCGGCGACGTCGGCATCCTTCGGCATTAAACCGGGAGAGAGCCTTTTCTTGCGTCCTTGTGGGAAGTTTGCAAGCGTTGGTAATACTGGAATTGTGGAGGAGCTGCTACTGCAGCCGCATCGAACCACTGTTTTATATCTACAATTTATTTCCTTCCATATCTACACACATTCATAAGTAGAACTTCTATGTAGCTTAAATGATTCAGTAAGCTGATAGTCGTAGATGTTTGGTAATATACGTATCATAAATACAGATATAGGCTATAGATACAGAATAATATACAATATAATACTAAACCGTTATATGGAGGGGTCTAGATTCTAATATTCTGAAATTGCTATACTTGAATTTTTCTACATGAAACTTTAATATGCTTGAATCTTTGCCGTAGAATGTGTTGAAAGGTTACTATAGTATCTATATTTTTTCCTGGGGTATCTTAGTAACTTTTGTTCTTATATCGTAAAAAGTGTTTGAAGTACAGTTTTTCTACATTGTACATTTATATACATAACCATCTACTTATTTTATACTGTAAGGAAGTACGAAATTGTGCAGAATACACATGTTGAATAGTTAGTCATATAGTAGAACATATCGTTCTCGCCATTCTTATTGAATGGTCTGTCCCTCTGTCCCAGTGTGTGTATTATTAAACGACCTTTGGTTGGAGGGCTATAGGATCCTTGTTATATATGGGGAATCGTTCCGGATTTTATTTCATTGCAGTATTGAACGTGCCCTTGTGCAGGCTTGCCTAGAAACCCTGGACCAGTTTCCACGCTGATGCCTCTATCTATCTGTATTCGTCTTTTAGCACAAGATGTATAACCTCAAAAGATTCGGATTCAAGGATTTGTCACTTCCAGTTAATCTCAAACGATAGATACAGTGATGCACTTTTTTCTCTTGCCTGTTTCTATCTTTGCTCCAGTCGTTTTCTCCAGCCTTGCTGTATCTTCTATATGCAGTTCCTCTTTTTTCTGCTATCTTTAGTTCTCGTCTCACTGTTTCTCTAGCCGTTTTCTCTTTGCTATCTTCAGTACAGCATTTCGATCTGTATGTGTCTTTCTCTATATCTATCTGTTTCTGGCTTTTGAGTTCCAGAGGACTTATTCTTCCTCTCCTCATCGCCCTTGTTGTGTTTTATGTCTTGAGCAGTAACTGATAGTTTTCCCTAGACATTTCGTTAAAGTATTTCGGGGTCGCTTTTTATGTCCTCCGCTGTACAATAAAAGCGATAGAAGTTTTGTTAGGCAAGTATATACACCGTGGGGGTTTGTAAATGGTACCGATGACTGCTGGGGTGAAATTCGTTTGAACTCCTGAAGAAAATATTTTAGTTGTTGCTGTTTTGTATTTCCATCATCAGCAGTGCTATACTTATACATATTAGAAAGCATGTTTGTTTATCTTCCACCACCAGAAATAGAAGCGTCCTTTTGTTCATCATTTATTAATCACGGTATAGTAGTAGAAGGGTGTAAAATATGAAATGATCCATGAATTATTTCTAGACAATCTCTTCTTCTTTGAATGCTCAACAGCTTTTCCCATTGCCATTGCCTACTTTTAACAATAGCAGCAGGCTTTTAAATTCAGAGTATCAATGAATTAGGATTTTGATAATTCTCTTTTTCTCTTGAGTGTTCCTACCACCGCGTCGGCATTTTTTCGAGCTTCAGTGCTTTCTCATCTCTACAAGGTTTTGAATGTTTTTTGTTGCTATAATTCTTACAGTATAAAAAACGATTTATGATGTGAAAAATACGCGCGAGAGCCGTTGAAAATCGACCACTACATAAGCAAATGTTACAAAAAGTATTGATTTTTACTGTGGATAATCCTTTTTTATTGTACTGAACGTACATATTTAATCGAATATATCACAACGCGAACGTATTGGTATACATATATGTGTAACGATATGAGATGAGAATTGCAATTATATCGAAATTGTAAGGGAACAATGGGAGGTCTACCTCAAAACTAAACAGAGAAAATAGTTTAGTGAAGCGGCAGATGAAGTGGTGAAACCCGTGAATCTGGCGCACTCAGTCTCCCAGGGTATTTACTATAAGTATAAAATGGCTTCTATAAGAACATAATTTTATATGTAGCCCCGTACAGTTACTCCATATTATATATAATATATGTGGGCCTATAACCTGAACGCATAAGATCTAATCTATTTTTTTTACTGTGACTGACTGATCAAAAATTTGAATGCACTCATGCAGATCAGAGCTGGAGATAAGGACGAAATAAATGCTTTCACATGCATATTTTTCGGTGACTGACTGACTGACTTTTGTCTGCGCAGAACAACCGATGATTTGATGAGAACCTCTATGTATGTATATAACTAATAATATATATTAAGTATTGAATCGTATGATCAAACCTGGATTAGTGAGATAGAAAACACAAGTTTTGTCGAATGCAC
Organism: Lipothrix lubbocki; assembly: GCA_034696945.1. Taxonomy (NCBI): domain Eukaryota; kingdom Metazoa; phylum Arthropoda; class Collembola; order Symphypleona; family Sminthuridae; genus Lipothrix; species Lipothrix lubbocki. The sequence goes on along the minus strand of JAQGAK010001455.1, from coordinate 23,433 downwards.
ATTATTGTAAATGTGATTGTAGTTGAGTGTGCCATGATTCTCCAGCGTTCTCATCTTCCTCATCTCCGTTTAATTCCCATGCGGGATATATACTGGTGGCTGGATACTTGTATATATTCTACTTGTATAAATATAAAAAATTGCTGATATGCATGAACAAGATCAAAAGATATAGTTTGGGATGTAACGCTGTCGTTCTACTTGTCAATCTTATATAGTAATGTCCGCGCAGAATATGGAAACCCTCTAACTAAGCTTCATAGAGTTCAATATAAAAATATAGTGAGCTTTATTATATGTAGCACTAATACATATGTAGCATATGGGAAAAGATGGACGACGTGCCTCGCTCGATCATCGAAACAATAGATCATTTCATTGGGCCTCTTCACTGGAAAATTATCATTGTGCAAAGGATATGTACACATGCATAGGAAAAGCCGGTCAGCCTGAGAAGAATTTATGCCTTGGAGGTTTAAACATATGTGAATCAGGATTGCACATATCTAATGTGTAGATTCAATTTTGTTTAAGCTTTATCAGCAAGCAGAGGAGACTTACCGGGTTATGTTATACAGCCAAATCAAGCTTGAATCGTCTGTGGCCTGTCGCCACTGCTTTTCAAGCGTGCTGTATACGGAGTAGTGCAGGACATGTACAATACAGCTACCGTTATGACTATACATAGTCTCATCTCATATTTCACTACAAGGAAAGCCGAGGCTGCTAATGTAGTTCGGTCATAATAATCATGAAAATCATGATCATGAAGTGAAACGAAATCAGGCCTGGGATAAGAGGCACGAATGCCATTCTAATTCTCTGCATTTTATTTATGTGTCTTTAGTGTCTCGTAAAAATGATAAAGCAATGTGGTCGACAAACTAACTCTAGAGTATACTACGTACTTATACATGTGCGGACTGGTTTTACAAGGCACAAGTTGGATTTGTATGGGATAACTTCGTACAACCGGTGCTGGCCCAATACTTTGTTTCTTCCTGGCCACTCCAGTTGTGGTTCATCAAGTATTGCGGGTTGTGTAATAAAAGTTGTAATAACCGGACTCATCGTAATTTTTCAATGGTATTATCTTTTGAGCAAATAAGTGCTTTATAGGAACTATAACAGTAGATACTCAGTAGACTCACTATTTTCACTAAATATGTAATACTTTATATAACATCATCCTACATACAGTATGTAAAACACTTTTTTGACGTCAATATCCAACCCAACGTTATGTAATAATACATTTAAAGCTCATCTTCCATATTGTTAGTGTATCTAGTACCTATATCTATACCTCCCATCGTCAGAACTGGTGGATTCATGGCTCCTCAAGTCTAAGCCAGCTTCCTTTGTCATGATTATGTGTATTAACTACACAAGATAATGTCTTTGCTCTCGAAGTTAGAAGTACATGCATAATATAACTCGAGATTGAAATTCATTTCATGATTAGTGAAATGCCTGCGGAAATAAAATTGTCTATTCTTCAATGCTATAAGACATCAATTATTCGACCATTTATTCCTTAACATAATGGTCTAATCCGTTCAGAAGATTGTTGTTGGGGATATTGCAATTGACATTTCAATGCAATCAGGGCCACGGACTGCCTGTTGGAAATCTTTGTATTTATAAATGCGTGTATAAATGGTCCTGAGCCTGCTGACTATTGGATTGTGAATTGAGCAATTGTTTAAATATCTGTTTGCAGATATAAAAAAAATATAAACGTCAGTTTTATTTATCCTAGTTACGTTTGTACTTTGAACTAATTGTATAATCGCAAGTGATTTGGAGGGCTTGATTCGATTTTTTTAAAGTAAATCCAATTTACAAATCAATGATTGTATCAGCACACTATGAATCTGCAGGATTTTTGGTGTAATAAATTGTGCAATTTCAATTTTTACTAGTATGTTGATTCATTTTGTTTAGAAATATGGTAATTGCTATTTGTTGATTTGTTATATGATTAGTTGTTTCAAATCCCTATATTTGGTAAGACAAATATTACAAATCCACTGTTGTTGTGTTTGCTGTTCTTCCTGTTTCACGCAGTGTTTGAAACCTACTGTTTTTATTATCTTTGTGATATGATCGGACCATAGCTTGAGAGCATCCCATGGAATATTTGGTAATATTTATGTATGTACGTGATTAATGTTGGAAGGAGTGCCAACCAGACTTACTCTATTTGTCTATCTGGGTAATGTATTATTGACGGAAACCCACGGAATGATTTTTTTGACTGTCACGATTGTCTTAATTCGTTTGTCAGGACTAGAATACATTACATGTAGAGTAAAAGGAAGTTCGATGTACAGTTGGGATTATTATGTTAGGTGAGCGGTTTCAATGTAATACTCACAAAGTTGAACACAAGGTTGAACTGCATAGATTTCTGTAGTATGCAATTTTACTAGTGTACACCATTGAACGTAGTTGGCACTATAGCATACTTGATTAAAACTAACCCCAAGTTATTGTCAAGTCAGTCCGCCGTTAATACTGAATTATTTGGAGGAGGAATTATATTATGCATCTATAATGGAAATATTCCAACTACTCATATATAATTGAACAATGGTAATCTTTTATGGCCGTTCTCTTATATAAATGGTTCAACCTTATGGATGCGGGTGGTTGATGAATATTTCACTGATTTTGGTCTGGGAGACTTGAGCTGGGTGTGGAATTTTAACGGTATAATCAGTGCTGCAAGTCATGCTTGAGCGTTTTGCGACTATGCACCTTTTATCCTTGAAAAAGTAAATTATATGTGGAACGTTCTACAGGGAAAACAATTTTGTTTGCGATTAACAATTTTTGATGAACTGCGAACGTTTGGGGATTTTGTGTGCATCCAAGAATCTTGTACGCATAGGGTATACTTTGCCTTTCTATTTCAAAAAGGTATGTGCTTTGTAAAAAAAAGTTTTTGCATACATGTTTTTCTATAGATACTTATAAGTATAGTTTATTAATTTAAAAATTATTAGTTTTTACGACACTTGTTTTGCATCGATTCTGTTGTATGGATTGCGGGATATTAGCGGATCATATCCACATAGCTCGTATTGTAATTTTTATGATGGTGTTAATGTGTAAACAATGGTAATTTTAGTTGAATCCACAAACAAATTGTTTACAAAGTTGCATCAATAAATTATAAATTTATGAAATAACGTATCAAATCTTATGACATATAGAGGTGCTTGAATATTAATGGTTTGAGGTGTGTTTACAAAGTGCCAGTTATTGATTCTCCATGCCTGCAAACCTAGTTTCGGTCGCATTTTCCTATCATTTACTTTTATCTATGGATCTAAGGCAATGTAACAAACTGTATGCCTATTATACATCGGCTGGTGAACTATCCGAGTGTCTAGGATAATTTGATTATGCAACGAGGAGAAGGGAACTTGAACTGTAGCGTCCTCAAAGGATTTTATGTAGTTCCTTGTTCTGCAATGGAACGGAAGAGCGATGGAATGCTTGCACTTGATTGTCACTCCGTAGGATGGAAAATATTGGTTGGTACCTACATACATATATGCATACATACACTTATTCGAGGAGAAACACTTGTGTGGATGAGGGGCATGTTGAAATGTATGAATAATTGAATCTATACTGGATGTGTCTAATTGCATGTTGAGGAATGACGACTGTGAAACTTTTCTCTACAGGTCTCGTGTGATGTTTGTTGTTGAAATAACGAAGCACACTCTTTTGCAGGTTTCGTATGTTTTTTAGCAACTACATTATTGTAGCTCTTATTATTGTATGTACAATCCCGCGTAGTTAATAAAGTATCTAGAATGTACATATTATATCAGATACAATATGCCTACGCGGGGTTTATTTTTTGCTTCGCCTGGAAATCTAATTTGAAAGTCTTGTGAAGGTCTGACTGTATCACCACCACATTCCCCCATCCAAATTAGAAACTTTCAGCAACAGATCTAATCTAATAATCGAAACTTGAACTAAACTGGAGCTTGCATTGCACAATGCCATACCAGTACTGGATACTCACAACTTGTCATTCCGTCTAGGTCTTTAACTCTGGACTCGTACTGCACCATGTTACTATTCAATATGAACGTCTTGTACATATTTCACATCTCTCTCTCTGGTTATTCTCACAACCGTCGTCGTCGTCACAACAGCTCTACTCGTCGATGGATATCTTAAATCTTGACTACGTTTTCGTTTTAAAAGGCACACGTTAAAATTCAATTTGATGTTAGGGAGATAAGGTGGGAAAGGACTCTTCATTTCGTGTTTTGTTGCATAATAATCCGACATTTGGTATTCATTTCACTTTTTGTTTCCATCAACGACAGCCCTAGGTCTTGGTATATGCTCTGCATTTACAATTTTTTAACAAATAGGACTAATTTTGATATGTAAGACTGCACATTCAAAATATATTTTTATACTTATATTTTACTCTGCTTCATTCCCCATGATACTAATTGATACACAGTGAAACCTATGTCAAGGAGAGCTACTTGCATGACACCGGAAATTACAGCTGGAAAATCTCCTGTGCTTCGATTAAAGAATTAGTTGAAAGGAACACTTTTATTTTCAGTATGGAAATGAATGAATAAACTGAATAGAGGGAAGATTGAATAGAATAATTATAATTATTCTCTCAGTGTGAGAGGGACCTAGTTAAATATTTTGCACAGAAGTTAAGTTCCCCGAAAAAGCATAGGGATGAGGCAGCTGTCACCAGCTAAATCCTCTAGCTGTTGTCTACTACGATCCTCTGTGTCTTTTGAAATCCTGCAGGAGCCAACAGCTTGACAGACAAGTCGGATGTGTATAGTAGCATATTGCATTTATGCGATAAGCGTATTGTGAGCTTCACGACGACAAGAAGAGAAGAGGATTTAAAAGCCTTATTTGGTCTTATATGTATATAGTTAGTTGGTAGATAGATAATATCCTCTGGTTGACCTGCCAAAGTTTTGGCTTTACCGTAAATTAGGCATTGGAGCGAGAATTCCTAATTCTGGACTAAATTCTATTGAAAATATTAAAGGTACTTATAGACCTACGCTTTGGGTTCTCCTATCTCATTCATGTTCACTTGCACGTACCATTGAGAATTAGAGGTTTGTGTGTGTCAGCTCGTTCTGTATGTGTACTTATATTTGATCTTATGTAGGTACAAGTTATTTGTGTTCTTCGCCTTGTGTAAATGATCTTGTACATAGCAGTGTTGTTGATTTTCCTCTGGAAATGTCATGTTTACCGTATGTTTCCTGCAATATACGAATGAAAAATAGAATGGATGTAACGAATTGAGGCAGTTCATGGACCGTGGAGTGTCTATGTGTACGCTTTATTGCATGTACGTCAATATGTGCCTCCAACCTACTTTCAGGCTATTCTCAGCTTCAAAGGCTTAAATTGACGATTGATCTCCTATAATAGTTGGTTTGATAAAAGTGTAGAAAGGCAAAGGGACTACTCCGTGCTCCAACTACTCCTCATGAGGATAGACTTGGGTTACCCTTACATTTGACATGGATTTCAGTAAAAGTGAGATGAACTGATGTGCAAGAAGAACGAATCACACATCACCACCACCATCAATACTATACACTGTGCAGACTAATCGCTCTCGCAGGCAAACGGGTAATCATGAATCAGAGAAAAGAGATGTTATCGCAGAGAGTGGTTACATCAGCCAGCGTTGTTCTCTCTTTTACTAATCATGCCTCACCCGTCTCTAGTAATTTCCTCTGTCTGTGTGTACAAAACATAAAACAAAGTAGAACCTGTAGTAGGATACATAGGTATACCCCAAAAAGCGAATCCTAAGCTAAAATGCAGTGAGTTAGTGCGTAAATCAAAAGTGTTGTTGGGCAGAGTTATTTTATATTTTTGAGTGCACGTATAGCCTCGCAGTCTCAAGTATACTTATATGCATACCGATGATGTGGCACAGAGTTGGCTTTTAAATATTGGGGAGTTTCACGAACAAAATGGTAGAGGAAATGTGCCGATTTGAAATCCAAGATAATCGTTAATTTTACGCTTGGTTTTATACAAGGGAGTTTGTCATACTTTGACTATATCTTCTGATGTCTCATAGGATGTATGTGTGGAAGGGTTATTTTTACTGCAGAAAATATAAATACTTATCGTATATACGACGATATGTTGTGCTTATGCGAATGAGTTTGTTTGCTACAAATGTATATTTCATCATTTCATGTATGACTTTATATGTAGTGTACATGTAGGTAGGCATTGTATATTTGGGTAGTATTCGACTCCTGCTTTCACCCCAGAACCACAGGATTCCATTAAAACTTGGAAGAATCGCCAAGAGACGAACATATCCGTGTTTCTTGTAATTGTAATGTTTTACAACAGTCACTACTACAAGGGAGATTTAATAACATCCGTACAAGACTGTCCAAGTTTAGGGTTGCTATAAATATAAACACGTAGTATTATTATATAGGGACGGGCAAAGACGGACGATTTTATCCGCAAACCTTCTTCTATTCATTTGCATTATTGCCATGGGTTGAGTACACATGTTTCCTCCCTCATCACTTGGCTTGATAAGATGCCATAAAATGGTTTACGGAGGATCGGTGCATCCCCGACGCACTTTATGGCGCCCAATAATCGTATCCATGCGTACCCACTGTTTATAGTATATGGTGTGTACGATGTAAATGTTAGTACCGCGTACTTATATGCATGAAGTTATAATAATAGTGTCGCCCTATGTTTAGTAGTTTGGTGGATATAATAAGTCACAATATAAACTATGTTTACAATACACTTCTCGGTGTGCCGTCCTCCTCTTCTCTTCAACAGAAGTTTACTATGGTGAGGATAAGTTTACTGCTTGTGGATGAATCTAAGTACATGGGGCATGAAGGAGAGAGAGAGAGAGAGCGTAGGAAAATGAAAAATGAGGATTGCCACTTATTGAAATTGGAGTGTTATAGCGTCACAGCCAAAGCCTCTAGAGCTGTTCTAATTGTTGGATTTTTTAAGTGCTCACAAAAGAAATAAATTGCTTGGATACTATTATATTGTCTCTGTAGACATATTTTGTAGAGCAGTTTATAGTAAATCTACTGTAAAATGCTCCTCGCTCTAGGTATTGTTTGTGCAGTATAAAGGGCATTAGAGACATTAAACGTGCTCACATAAACAATTTTATAAATGTAGTTCAAAAGAGTAACATCTGCAGACAGGGAAGGCTTCAGCGTGTGGAGAGATTGTATATATAGCGGATTATATGTGCGTAAAAGTAAAATCCACTGTGAAGGAAAATACCCTACGGGGATAAACCATAATCTGGTTTTGCATTTGCACCTTGTCTTTTTAGATTATTCCGTCCTCGGTATACGCACTAGAGAGATAAGGATTTGGGCATGATGAATTACAGATAAAAGAGAACTGTTTGTGTTCCTCTTCCCGTTGTGTTTTCTTTAAAAATTTAATATCTCTCTTTAGCTCTTTGGGGCTTGATCTCAGCAATCAGTATCCCAGCATCTTGAAAATGCTGTCAAGGAAAGGAAAAAGTAGCGAAGAAAATCTCCACAATTTTCCATTTCCTTAGTCTTCTTTCACCCCTCACATTTATTTTCTCTCTCGCTTGTGTCTATTTCTTAGCACTATATGTATAAGCTATTTAGGCTAGATGCAATATATGCTATGCAATAGCATACTGTTTACACTATACCCAAGCTAGTCTTCTTTAAGTATACAAGCTGTCATAGCATCATATTCAAAGTATACAATATTCCGTAGTTTCCCATTCGCAGTGTACAAGTTTTCATTGTTAACGTATACAGACCGTCATGCCTTACCATTCAAAGTACAAGGGAGGAAAACGTGTGTGTGAAAAGAATAAGGCTTTCTTTTGTAATGCTTATACTAGGCAGGAGTAACGGAGTAAGTTTTAGATGTAACTTAAATAGCACAGTGTATGTCTAGGTCTAGAGATAGGTACACACTTTTCCCTTCTCCGGGAAGTTGAATGCTGAAGAGAGAGAGAAAAAAGCCGGCTTCTTATATCCTTGTAAGCTGCATTAAGTCTCGAATGACGACGGCTGCATTACGTCATTTTATTACATAAGCGACTATCTGGGGGAAACCAGGCGCCTCTAATACGCGCGTACCACATTCCCATCCTCGTCCTAGTAGTTGTAGTAACTGCTCTACTACTACTTTTACTATGGAGCAACCATATTAAAATAACTTGTATTATTAAAACCGAACGTTCATATTTTAACCTTATGTAGCTGACACAAGGGTGCTATATGTAGGTACCTATATCTACTTATACATTTCTCCATCCAATATTTAAAGAACTTGGTCTCTTTCTCCCGGATGCAAGTACGTATACTTATACACTCAAGTGTGAAGATTCGGCAACTCCGTACTTTGGCCCTGGACTACATTCCAGGCAAACGGGAGGAAGCTTAGTAGATAAATCCTCTGTTGGCCCGCCGACGACGATCGATAGTTTCTCCTTGCTTTCTCTCTCTCTCTCTCGCTTTCCTAAAATTCTTATGTGATTGCATAAAGTTTGCTTATGTACAGAAGGGTCCCTGAGGTTGCAGTCACACTTTTTACTTACATATAATCCTCTAACACTAGATATTTCACTGGTAGTGGAAAGTGTGCAATCTAAATGACTCACAACCACACACTCAGTGGGTGTGTGTACTTTGGAACTAAATGACAATTTCACTGTACATAACCATCCTCTCAAACCTTGAGGATCCTATTCTTTTCAACGAATGACTGAACTGTGTACCATAATAGTATTTATGTTGCGTGAACTGGACCTCTGTGTTATATCTTTAAATGTGCATATTTATTTCAGCATTACGTAATATGTATTTACGAAATACAATAATCTACACATGCAGTGGTGCAGTATAGTAGTATTATCTGTAAACTCAAGTTCAGACAAACAGTTATGCGTATCTGCACATATTACGTCCACTCTCTCTGACTATTTATGTTGTGTGTACTGTGTACTACGTAGCCATGTGTTTAATCTTTGAGGGGAACGTGTGGTGGTGGCTTGTTATTAGAAGAAAGTTTTTGAGGTTTCCATTCAATCAACTACGCGAGAGGACGGATATGGAGACCGCATTGATATTGCAAACCTGTAGTTGACTTGAAGGACCTGGACCTCTCGACTCCATTAAGCTTTATCCTTGGTGTTTTTGGAATTCACTCACATAGTCCTAATTCCTGGAACGTTTTATATTGGACACTGGCCTTCACAATCCTTTCTTTTCTTCTTCTACAAGGAAATTCCACGACCAATCTGAAATCTCCCCTCTCTTTACTTTACTTGGGTTTTGTTAGTGGTTTGAATGCTTGTTTAGATCTTATGGTTTAGTTTTAAATTGCGTGGCTTGTTCGGATCTGCTTTCGTACGTTTAAATTGCATGCTTCTCGTCGCTCTTTTAAGTGCCTTGGGAAGCATGATTCTAGTCGCTTTTGGGATATTTGCTCAAATTGTAGGTTTGAATTGCACATCTTTCTGGTGGATGTTTGGATTTTCTCTCAGGGGCTTAAATTGCTCGCTTCATTCGTTTAGATGTTCGTTTAGTTTAGGTTTACATAAGTATACAATTTGGTCACAGCGTATTAGACGCACAGCATATTAGATAAACTTTGTTCACAAGGTACAGTAGCTGCGTTTATATTGATAGTGAAGTTTCTTACTCACTTCTGTTTAGTTTTGTTGTACTTTTTAGTTGGCTAGACATTGATGTAGCGGGTTAAATGCGTCGGGCGATTCCAGGATGGCTGGCTGGTGCGGTTCAATTCCAACTAGAGATCAGTAACAATGTAATTTAATACAGTGATGAGACGGAAGCCAGAGAAAATTAAGGTGGGGGTATCGATGGCAGTTGAAGCACATTGTCTCCACTCGCTCTTCTCTGCGTCATTAAACTTCTCTCTTTCTCTCGAATGTATTTGTATGAGCTTTTGTTCATTCTGGAAATTGAAATGGAACTTTTCACTATGTTGATCTTTCCTCAGAGAGAGAGAGAGAGAGAATGGAAGGTTGTGTATAATGAAAAGACCCAGTGTATGCATGTAAATGGATTTCGAGTAGCATACTTGTATCTATTTGGGCTGACTGATTATAAGTACAAGGGCAATTATACAAGAATAGCGGGCTTATTTCCAGTACATATGGATGCCTCGACAAGTTTTTATTGGATGAAGGGACAAGTTTGAATATAATGGGAAATAAAGAAGAGGGACTGAATTCATTTATAAATGCATCTTAGATGTTCACCGGAAAACACTGATCGACGAGCTATGTTTGCGTATAAAATGTACATGGAAATTGGCTGAAGGGGGAACAGCAGCAGGAATATTATAGTGGAAGGATAGTGGCAGTATTAAAGAATAGATTGGAAGAATCGTCTTGTTCTCCGTAAATATCAAAGTTTGCCTGTTGTCAGCTCTGTGTGTGTCTATGTGGGATACTTGGTTTAGATGCATAATGCATTTTACCCTATTTGCATTTTCTGTTTGGTCTTTCTTGCGATGCACACTACGACAACGGGTTCTGTCATGGGATGCATTACTACTTGGATCTGTCTTGGGCTGCACTTCTACATTCGTTCTGCTAGAGTATGCACTTCTACTATACTACACTGTACAGTGAATGAAGAAGCGATGTCGTTTCTATTGATGATGCTCTTCCTGCTGTTGTATATGTATGCGTGTGCGATTGAAATCTGGAAAAAGTGAAGAAAATAAGGAGGAACACTCCACCTTCATAGATCACATCACCGCAGCAACAACAGGGAGGAGATGTAACGGGCTTCATTTCTTGTGTAGATAATGTTATAAATATAGATGAACCCTATCTTGGAATATATTTTGAGGGGCACGGTTTTTGTTGTGTATAGCTGGTATGGGAATAGGTATACTTATAGCTTTTCTTCCTGGTCTTGCACGCATTGTATTTACATAGACAAGACCATAAGCTCCTGTTGTTGTTATACAAGTTCCCTTATTTCCTCCTCCTTCCTTGATTTCTTCTTTGAAAGTCAATTTGTCGAGGGCGGAAACTATATGAGCAATGACATTTGTATGAATGGGCTGGGTTCTGTAGACCGTTGCAAGACTTTTGATTAAACCTATTTGCAAGTTGTGAACTCTGGAACATTATCAATCTAGTTAAGTATTTAGGAAAGAGTGTTTATGTGTGTATATGTTTGTAATGTGTGTGTGTGTTTGAGAGAGAGACATACAGAGTCCCTTAGGGTTCAATTCAGTTTTATTGCTTTTTAACTAGACTTTTCTTGATTTTGTCAATAAGAGCGGAACTTGACTGTCAACGGACGACCGCTCATTCTACTAATCACTTCTCTCCTCAATTCTCAAGCTTTACTTTGTTACTTTATTATACACTTTGAAGTTCCTAGTACTATAGTACAACGTGTGTCGTAAAAAGTAATACCATTCAGAAATTTCATACACAAAGTTTATTAAACTTTGTATTATTTTTTATTGAAGGTGCTAACATCCAACGTAGTTAGTAAATTTTATTTTCACTTAAAGAATAATGTAGAGAATGTGGAATGGGTGTCATGTAATTTAGTGCGTTACTAATGAAAACATTGTAAGAATGTATGTTTATTTGGCTTGACGGATAAAAAAGAGTAATAATTTATGTTGAAGACGAAATGTCATTAAAGCTCAGACAAGGTTACATAATGTATGTACATATGTAACATATTTTAGTAAAGAGGGCAAATGGTAAGATGAATGATTATAAGTAGTTCGTACACTGTTCGTAAAGCTGACGTCATGTTAACTTATACTTATATATAAGTAGTATGTATTGTGCAATTATTGCGAGAAGTCAAAAGCCTTCAGTGTCTCCTAGTCTACTAATGCTTTTATTGTTCAGGATCACAGGAAGTCACCCATCAAATTGTCATCCATACAAATCCCCATTTGTGCATACACCGATCAAACAAACTCACTTGATGACTAAACTCTAGAAGGATTGTGTTACTTACGAACTGACTCGCTCGAATGTGATAGAGCTACATCATAGCAGTTGACGCACACACAGTGAATTTGTTGTTAACATAATAAAAAACATGTGTGACTCAATCCGCGATGCTCGATATAGTATCTGTTGCTGCTGCATTGGAAGCAAGAACTTGCTCTCTTGAGATTAACATTTGCCGTTACTTTACATGATAGAAGCTCCAACTCCAACCTTTTCCATTATATTGCATTATACAAGTGGCAGGGTCGGATGACGTAAGCTTGCATAAATCCAGTTGAAAAATTTGGTAAAATACGTATAAATGTACGCTTAAAGGAGTCACTTCTGTGTTACAACAGGATCGAACAATTTACAAATTTTGTCACCGTCGTTTTCAAGGCAAAAGACTACAAACGGAAGCTTTGTATGTCTCCAATTTTGTATACCTATAAAAGCAGATACAACTAAGTGTTTGTGATAACAAAATTGTCACAAGAAGGTTGTTATTGAAGTGAGCAAAGTTGAAATGAGAATCACATTTGCATCTGGTGTATCTTATGTGCTCTAGGCCACACAGATGTTCAACCTTTCACAAAATATGTAACAATTGGTTTTTAATACAATGGGGAAAGGGAGCAGCAAAACAGTATTTCACATGTAAATTTGTTCCGTGTGCAGTATCTTGATGTACAATTATGTACATAAACATATTTGATTACATATTATGTACACGTCTACAGAAAAATATAATGTAGCAAATGGGGTAAAGTCACATATTGGAAGGAAAAATTGTGCACAAGGCCTGTCATTAACAGCCAATTGATCAGTCAATGATCACCTTTTAACTTCACCTCTGCCTAGGTATATGTATTTGGGTCATACTCAAGCAATTTCTGACGAAGTTTACCATGAAATGAACTGTTGGGAACACACATGTCAATAAACTGCCCAACTGTTCATCCGAAACCAATGTGCAAATTATTTCAGTATTTTTTCCAGTTTGCTTCATTATACATAATTACGTAGTAGTGACACGGTATTACATATTTTTACTCAGTAAGTCAGCATCAGAACGAGCAAATTTTTCTAGCACCTGATGATATATTGGCTGTTGAAAATTGTCTTATAACTATATTATTATTTAAAGCTGAAACAGTATGTAATATATTTAGATTGTATCATCGTGTGTTCTACAGGGGAAAGAGTGTAATCATAAAGGTTAAGTCTGCATTGTGTAAGTGGATGTTGATTACAATATACGCGGGCATGGCTGTCATTATTGTGTAGGTCTGGATTAGATAATATGTAAATACTTACTGCAGGCTTCACCATTATTTAATCCTTCGACAGACATAGTGTACTTAAATCGGCCTGCAATAGCATATAGAATTGATTCGTGCTGTAGAATTCAATTGAAAAACAAATTATATGGCAATAGAATTGATGTACCACCACATGGACTTGCTTTGTTATGTAGAAATATGTTTATGTAAAAGCAGCCGTGGTGTAATGTACTTATATTCTTGATGATTTCTTCCACCAATAGTTTTGCATTATGAATACATATAACGCTTTTTATGTATTTCGCCAACTGGCAGTCATTTCATTTTATGAACGTGCAAATTTGTTATGCTCAAAAGACTATTATTTTCCCCGTTACGTAGACGTTGATATTTTCCATGTAGAAGATTATTCGTATTGGTGATTTCTTTTGCGAATTAACTTTTATTATCGTTTGTGGGCGATGTGTATACGCATACACATGCCTTTACCATTAGAACTATCGTACACTGGAGTAACTAATACGAGACTTTTCAATTATTATTATGTACAGATTATTTGGAATTATAGTGTGCAGATTGAACAGATTTCATGGTTTTCGAACAGAATCATCAATGGCTCATTAATTTTAACGTTGTTGTACTTGCGGACTATAAATGAGTTGGATTTTCTCCACTTGATGTTGTACGTATTTTATCATTTAGCATATCCAATACTTTTAGATAAGTATGTAATGCACTTACAGTCATTATAATAAGCAATAAGAGCGTAATGTGAAATAGTTAATTCTATGGAAAATCCTGTAACCCTGAACTTGACAATGATTTATGCAACTTAACCAACAACATATGATTATCGATTGCATGAAATTCTCTCATTCCATAATGTTCTCTCTCCCGAGTCAGTCCATTTATACCTTATAGTAATACATACACGTAGTAACGGGGTATTATAAATGCTCAAATTTTAGTAATACAGCATACTGCAAAGGAAATTACTATGTTTCAGAAGGTTTTAAACAAACAAACTTTATCGTCTGAAAGATAAACAGTCGTGGAGGTAAAACAATGTTAATAAGTTGTTACCCTTCTATAGAAGTATAGAACAACCGTTTGTTGGAAATTAGATAGCAAGTGCTTGAACTTGCAATCATTTTACGGGGATGAACATATTTAATGCATGTTTCTGGTAGTACTTGTGGAATACAACATAACCTTTTATGTATGTCGTGTTCCTTGTCAGTTCTGTAATAATTACAAGTGTGTTCCGGAATGAAAGGGTACTCATAGTGCACTTATTGTTTTTGACTGCTGACTCAGTCAGTATGGTCTTTGATGGAATGAGTTACATGTTGAATGAAGTTTGTTGCATGAAATTGTCTTTTGTTTTTGTTTAAAGTAAATGAAGAGGTAAAACTGGAGGACATGCGCCTGCCTGCTAAGAGCTAATTAGAAACCATGTGTGTAAAGCGAAATATTTAGACTTGTGTTTGATGTATGTACTTGGAATGGATTTGAATCCATGTGAAGATAATCATTTGTGTAAATGTAGGGAACATTATTGTTATTTACTTCTCAAGTTCTATATGCTTGACTGAATGAGAATGAAGCCAGAGCTGTAATAATAAGTTGAGCAGGGTGTTGGAGGATGTACAACATTAGTACTTACATTATATGTCTGTAGTACTGATAATATACTTGTACAACTTGGACAATATCCTTATGCTGTATCAAGTAGTATCACACTTAAACGATACGGTGCTCCTCGCTGTGCATCTCCCTGAACTTTATATCCGGGACCATATAGCATCCGACTGCTTGTTGGAAAATTGGTTCTCCCACGAACTCGTCCAAGCTCAGTATGGCAATTACCTCAATTGGGTTGTGTAATTCTAATATAAGTAGACAAGTAGCCAGGGTCAATACCAATTAACTCATCGAATTTTTACCCTCCCACTCTTCCATGCTCCGATGCTTTACAACACGCACGCATCAATTTCTCCTTTATTAGCACTGCTTACACACATTCACACATGTACATAGATACCCTTAAATATGTATGTTGTTTATGTAATATAGTGTGTTAGACTATATGTATACTTATACTTGCCTTGCTAAACAGTCACTCCTTCTTATTGCAACCGAATCATCCCTTTGTAAATGTGCACTGTGTGGAAGTGTCTGTTAATACACAATATATAGATGAACACTTTGTGGAATAGTATAAAAGCTCTTCTTCTCTGCAGCCTTCAGCGGTCAGAGGGAATTGAAGAGCTTGGAGCCTCTGACCACATACCATTGTTACTCATTTGTTGGTATTATTTCTATCAGCTCTCAACTCCAGTGCAACACAAAAATGATCCAGCAATACTCTCATACCATTTCCAAAGATGATTACATATAAAGCATTCAGTAGGCGATTACATACATGATCATCCGCAAGGTTCCATCGAGTAACCATAAAGTGATTACATACAAAAAAACAGTCAAACGGGGTCTACACGTGGAGTATAGTAGCCATAGTAGGGTTTCTACATTATAATATCCATATAAGATGTCTGTACCTATACATAACAGCATCCTAAGATAATACAACACTACATATATAAAGCATCCAAATGGTCACTACATATCATAGAACATAAAAAAGGTGATTACATCCCGAGCATCCGTAAAGGTGGTCACACGAAGAGAATTCTGAAGGCTATAATTGTTGAGGGTTATAAGCAATAATGCCAAAAGGAAATTATTGTGGGATTCCTCATAGTAGTATAGCTCTAGCTAAAATGCAATTGGGAAACAGTGAACCTGGGAATTAACAAATGAAAGCGGGGACGAAACCATACTATGCACGGCAACATAAGTGCGCTTTTGTAAGTACTTATATGTTGGCCTGCAGACTTGGTACCACTAACAACGAAGGTTAATTCTAAAATATTTGTAGTGGACATAAATTAGACAAATTGTATCTTGTGTACATAAGTATATAAATACTTTAAACACGTTAATCCGCCGTTGAGTTTTTTCCTCTTTGTAAAAGTTTTTGGTCCTGTTGTAGTAGTTTCACAAGCATATGTGACGTGACAGTCATAAAATGGAATGGAAAGCGGAACTCTCCTTAATTGGATGTTACAACTAGGTTAATAAATTTCATTCTATGTAATACTAAGCTGTATATGGTACTTATAGCAGAATAATCAGCTAGATTTTCGTAGGATTATGTATTCACATGACGAAAGTTCTGAGTGATGCTGGTAACTCTTGTGCACGGCAGTAATTGTGTGGAGAGGTACCGACTAGCCAGGAAAAGTTCAGCTTGTTAAAGAAAGAAAGCGGAAGAAAATCAATGAAGGGCTATTCCTCAAGGTGTAATTAGTAGTTAAGGAAAAAGAAGGATTGCAGACGTTGGAAAAATTGAAACTTTGAATACAAATTGTAGGATTTTTCTATCCATTAGTACTGTACTTAGGAAACGAGTGCAGTGCGTGAGTGAGGTAATATAAATGACAGAATAATTTATTGAGTTCAGTATCAGTGAGGGGCAAGGTTGAGGTTAAGAAAAAACGAACTCCGTCGTGTGTGTGTGAGTATAAGATTATTGGGAAAGGAGAAGACGTAAGTGCAAGTTCAAAATTGAATGTAAAAAGTTCGCCGGCAATAAATTATTGACGGGTTGTGTATATCGATGCAACAGCCGCACCAGTGTAACTGGCAAGTGCAGTAGATTTCCTTCCGATTACCACTTCCATGGACTCAGTCATGGAAGGGAGAATCTCAGAGCAGCAGAAAGAAGCAAGCTTCCTCTGCTCTGTTCTAACTTTAATTCCACGTATAGAACGAAATCCATAAGTCGGAAAAGTGAGGCAGGAACGATCACATGACAATCAGCATTATCATTATGAGCATTTATTCCCCTCAATATAATAATAACAATGGAATGGAGCAGACACAATACTGAGAGGATGTGGGTTTGGGAGTAATCCATAGAGAGGAAACGTATAAGAGAAAGTTCAAATGTACACAGCAGATTGTACGCTCTGTTCTGTTTTGAAGAATAAATGACCGCCACACGTTTATCCTCCAGGCTATGGTTATCATGTTCCATAATGTGCACCCATCCCATGTACTGTATACTAATATAAATGTGTATACTAATATAAATGGCAATGGCACATCCATGTCATGTAGTACAGATTCATATGAATTACTTAAAAATCACTATAGGATTGATGGACTGAAAGCTATAAGTATGCGCTGTTGTCTGGGAGTAGTTGCAATAACACCTTTAGATAAATTGTGCACATGGAGCAGTTGCTTCTGAAGTTTTGGGCATTTCTCATAAAGATACTTCGTATCCCACTACAGTTACAAAGCTCGTGCACTTTTCATATGAAGCGGTTTTTTCATTCGGGCCTATTGTTTATAACTCCATCGTTTCTGGACGTACTGTTAACGTTATCTATTGCAGGAACAGTGATAGACCGAGCTGAATATGCACACCATCGGGATAACAAGGAGACCAAAGGCATAACAAGGGGGGAATGAGACCTTTAATTTTCATCTTTACAGTTTGCGCGGATTTTTTTGGGGTAGTTTTTACTGTTCTTTGTCGGGGAATTTCCCCCTTTTCTGGTCCGTCTCCGTAGTCTTCGGTTTGTTTGATGCGGTTCCGTTTACACGACTCTATTCCGACAGGGATGCACTTTTGTTCCTTTCCTCTAGTATGATACGGCTCACTCAGTCACTCACTCTCTCTTCCAAGACTGATAGATAGATCGGCATCACTAGACAGCTCCGACACGGATGGACATCAAATCGATTTGCTTAGTCTGCGGTTCAAGCCGCCGTGTTTTATGGCATTTCCACTCTTTCTCCTCCATGGACGCTCACTGTTCGACGTATAAAAGGGCCAGCTGACATTTATTGTCTGATTTCGATTTCGATAGATTAAAAACATCAAGATTGCCTCTTTTCCTCCTTGTGTAACTTGTACAGTACACCCCAGTCATTCGCCAGCAGCTTGAGGCAATCCAGAGACTTCTAGAGTGTGTGATGATGACGGAGACTTACTGTTAAACGAATATATGTTCTTTGTGGATGCAAGCCGTATGCATGTACATACGCGTTTTTTTCCTGTGTAGTTTAAGGTTTGTTCCACCTATCTGCAATTTATGTTCGTTTGTAGTAAGTAATATGTATCTTATTGTTAACATTATATGTACTTGATATGGAACATGCAGTGCATTATGGTTCTTGTTGAAGGAGAAAGTTACCGAAATTTTTCACCATTCCCCCTTCTCCCTTGTCTGTATGTATTGCTTTAAGCTGCTGAAAATTGTGGCATTTAGGAAGAATTTCCGCGGTCAAGAAATTCATTGCCAGGGGTATTGATACTAATAAAAATCGGGGATCCAATTTTTTAGCTTGTGCGAAAGCAACGTTTTTTAGATTCCTTGTAAGTATACATATATTGCTAGGGCTTATGTAAGCATATGTACACGTCATGCGTATGTGTTTATGAACCTATATGTAAGGAATAGTTACTTTTTTTATCTTACATAAGTATTACAGACCCCGATGGGCACCATTTTCGGAGTCTTATGAAAGGAAAGAGAGACAATACGCAAGTATACGACACCATGGTAATCGGAAAAAATGAAGTCAAATTGTTGGCAATGTAGCGGATCATTGGAATTGAATGTGTAGCTTGCAGGGTTTCAGTGGTTCCAATAGGATTTTATTACACGTGTTTCATTTCAAATATCATGTGGAGTATTTACTTAAACTTTGTATCCTGTGGAGTGTTGACTAGGAAGGATAAAGGGGCCTTAATGATTTCTTTTTACACAGCAGTAGCTGTAGGAAGCCTTCTAAATTGACGGTGAATGATATATTAAATGGTTCAAAGCAGTATAAAAGCAGGTAAAGCCAAAACGATTCCAGGAGTTATATTGCTAGTGTGTGCATCTATTGTATAGCTAGAAGGTCAAGATGATTCTTGTACTTATACATATAGAGATATTTCTTACTTTTGATATGGAACCCGTGTATATGTAAGTATAATAAAATGTTTAATTTGATTATTTTCCTGTGGACATTGCGTATTCGCAGCTTGTGGTTTAACAATAAAACGTGGAGCTGCTACCGAATACTTTATAGTGGGAGTTTGGGAGGTTATATGTTGTTGTGACCAGAGAATTATTTCCCGCTGATGAAATGAAGAAACTGTAATTTTGCTGGAAAGGAACTAGTATTTGGGCAGTATATTAGGTACTAAAATAATTACGGGGATATTACACTGGTGGAACATTTTGCCAAGTTTATAATCCATCCGCGACTTGATAACGGCGTTTAAATAGCAATCCTCCGTATCCGGATGCAATCATATCATACATGCTTAATACATAATGCTTACATACTTGTAGTATTATTGTAATAGTTTAGTTTAGCAGTCAGAAAGCACCAAAGCGAATGAGCAAATTATTGTATCGTGATTACATCTCGTAATACTACTCACTTATTGCTGATGCGCCGACTGAATCCTTCGAACTTATACTGCTGTTGCTGGAAGGGAGCAATTCCTATTAATCGTCCACCATTGACCCTATTTAATTGCATATTATTGCCTGGCATTCTGTATCTATTATCGGGTAGTACATACAATTAAACATACGCACGCACTCATTTGATTATATTTGGAATAAATTGCCATGAAAAGTGTGGATACCAACTTTTGGATTATACAGCAGAACAGATGAAGTGGATTATTTTATGCTTTGTTGTAAGCTGTTTATCCTTATGTTGGTTAGGGTCAATAGAAGTAAACTCCAAGTCTCTATGCATACATATTTAACGCGTTTATGACCATTTGTACTACCGTAGGAGGTGCATAATGTAATTGAATTTGCATTCCCCATCCGTCTTCCATGGTCTCACCGAAGGGTCAGGATCAACTTGTACAAACTGTGTATATAAAAGTTCAGAACGTGCTGACTTTCGACATACTTAGATACTTTTGTGTATCAACTAACTTTCTGTATCAAGGATTACAGCTCACACGTATGTACTTATATATACTTGCATTGTGCTGATTGTGCATTCAGGAGGTAATGTCAAGCTTTCAATAGCTTCTTTGTATATCTAGCAACAGCAGAAAGGTAGAAAAATAAATTGGTTTTTGTGCTCGGGAAGTTTCCTATTTTGTTGACATTCCCTCCTGTTTTGCTCTCCCTCAACTCTATCTCTCTTTTTTTTCTTTCACTCTTCTTCCTGGATTATGCAAATGCATGAATTATAAGGATCACGATCCAAGGTTACGTTTATTTGGATTGGTTGCTTGCATAAAAATGTAGTGTAGGATAAATGTATCATGGGTAAATATGTGATGAGCTGTATGTGTCTTCGGGAAATTTCTATGGGATGAGATGAATGTTCTTCGGAAAATTTGTAGGGAATGGGATGAAGGTTTCCATCGGCAAATATATTTATGTATGTGCCTATATATCACATATGTATATGTGATTTTATTGTAGATAAGTTTATCTCCACTCCAGCGAGTTCGTACGTGCTGAAGTTTACGCACATACTTATCAGTACGAAGGTAACTATTAAATGATATAATGTAAGTGTATACAAATGTATCTTCCCGTAACATTTTTTAATCTTGACATTCCTTATATTTATTGCGTAAAGGAAAGTGAATAACGGTATTCCAATTGTGAATTTTTCGTTTCCGAGTTTTTGAGCGGCGTGTAGAAAAGATGAAGGATTTGCTTCGCTGTCTCTGGAAAAGCTCCTGGGTGTCGAAAGTTGAAAGGCGAAATAATAAGCTCACGTCTAGTTTCACAATATGTATACAGTTACGGTTTAGTTTAAGATGACATGGAATAGGAATACGATATTAGAATCTAATGTTAGATACATACACACATGTTATATGACAAGTGCTTATATGTACGTACTACATGGTAAATGATATATAGTAGGGTAAATGTTATATTAGTACGAATAGTTTCAAAATTTGTTTCCCTACTTTTTGTATAGTAGTAACGGGAGCGAAATGCGAGCCCTCTTATTATTAGTCGACACGCTTGGCTAGTGTTTTTTTTGGTGTACACACCGGCATATTTTTTGTTAGTAAAAGCAAGCAGGGTTCAAGTTCTTAGATGTCGGTTTGCTTTGAATTTTTATTTTCTTTTTAAACCATTCGCCATCACCTTTCTCCTATTTTTTTGTATACATTAGTTGGTATCTAGGTATGTGAATTCGTTTCTAGGTGAGGGTTGATGTAAGATTAAAGATACATTGAAGCATAAAAATTTACAGTTGTATGTGGGTTTTGGAAAAGTGCACGGAGGATGTGTGCGTACGTTCAGTTTGCATTCGATTATGTACATATGTAGATTTTGCTTCTTGATGATTTCTATCGATTTCTTGGGCGTCTCAAGTTCGGGATCTTGAGTCTTATCGGTTGCCAGGATATACATATACTATATACCTGCATCCTTCGTATGCAAGTACTATGTGCAATACATTCGTATATCAAGATACCATATGGAGGAACATTGATCACTCGAACTTGCTTTTAGCGGGTGGAAAGGAAAGTGTCTTGTCATATCAAAATCTACTCCGTCAATTCACTAGCAATAGATGTCTATGAATCTCCAAGGCACTTCTCGTATGTTGTGAACCCTTTTTTGAACTAAATACCTTTTCCGAAAGATTCACTGAATATTTGTATATATGCGTTCATCCTCCGCTTAATGTTAACATACTACAGTGCATGTGTGGACTGTATCGTAAAAAGTCCAAGGTATTGATTTTGTGTCCAAAACATTTTTGACTTGTAAATCATAGTCAAGTAAGTAAGTTTTTTGTGAATGATTCTATCGTGTACATGTGTGCATGCTTTTTTATGCATGAATCTTTCCCTTTGGTGTGTGTGTCGATTTTTGGGTTGAATACTGGAGTAAAGGGTAAACAGGGATGCACCCGCCGCCACTCCGTCTGTCCGCATCAATTTTACTTTGACTGAACGCATCGTAAATATTAAGAATTGACACTACTGTTCTAAATGTATGAGGAAAGGTCTCTTCTGAGAGTGGAGAAAAGTTGGCGTGGTGAGAATCAATAATTTTCCCATTACACAGCTTATATGTGTGTGGTACTAATGGTCGTAAAAAATAACAATCGCATTTTAATTTCATATTTGTTCCTTCAACGTATTTTTTGTGAGCAGACTTTTTTTATTGTTGTACGTTGTACTATATACTTATGCATATGCTACCAAGTCCGTATCCGTGGCAGTGAGGTATTATAAGTATATTCACGCATCACTCACACATTCACTCATCGTCGTCAGAGTTGGTTATTTCTGCTAGGCAATGTACAGTTAGAGACTATATGTATGTACATATGTATTCGTTCAAACGGAAATTCATATTGTGTTGTAGTTGGGTGCTTCATCTTTTCGCCGGATCCGCTGCGATTGGTAAGCTTTGGTGTGGATATAATAAAAAATCCGGTTATGTTTATAGAATAGAATGAGGAAATAGATAACGGTCCACGTTACTTATAACATTAAAAACCTTGAATTTTCTCGGTAATAGACTCCCTTTCCTCGTGCACGTACACTTTAGTAATGCTTCTTATATATACGTACTCTTTTCCTTAACAGTTTGGGCTTAAGGGTTTATAAGTATAGGATCCTCCTTAATATTTTTGCTGTGGTAGACTACAATTCATAGTGCTTGATATGTGGTAAACTAATGCGCGGGGTCTTCGCATATAAAAAGTTTTGTTGGTTGGTTGGGATTGAAGAAAAATTCAAATTTTCTCCCTCATACTCATAAATTCGCTGGCCGTACTATTAACCGTAATGAAGCAATTAGAATTTATGACGGGTATAGTGGAAAGCGTCCTTTACCGCCCGGCTCAGGTTCAGGGTGGGAAATATATGAAAATGAAGTTGGCGTCATAAGATTTGGCAAATAATACAAAGATATATTACGGAGGTTGACTGTACGAAACAGTGTTTCGACCAAGTTCAAGTTAATATTTGAAAATTCAATTTCGGATTCAAATCAAACCGAATGCAAATACCGA
>JAQGAK010001454.1:0-32397 GCA_034696945.1 Lipothrix lubbocki | reverse complement strand
CATGGCTTGTACCTGAAGACTATGTGTACCAAGTTTGAACTAAATCGGATGACGGGTTTTTGAGTTATCGTGCAAGCGGACGTACGGATGACCGGACGTACGGACATGCACTAATACATGAGTGGCCGCCCCCGGGGGCGCTGCCCCTAAAAACTGCTTGTTTAAAATGTATAATTATGCACTGGCTATTATTTATTATTTATATTATGACTCCATGACTTGTATATGACAGCGTTCCTTGTGTAATTTATTTTTTATCCTGTTTGAATTTATTTTGAGATGTTTGTGCAAAATAAATCTGCAAATTTTAGCAGTCTTGGGTCTTCTACGTTATTGGCTAAATTGGCATTAGATTAGCACATTTGGAATTTTTCAGCTTTGCGGGTAAGTACATATGGAGGATCTATATTCATACTATTATGTGTATTATAGACACAAACATCCGGGAGAAATAAGAATGAAAGAAAAGACGACTATAGTATTCCCGACTAAGTACCATCTGTACTGTTGTGACATAAACTTGTTTTTGTAATCAAGCTGGTATGGTTTTGGTGATGTATACTTATATACGACCAACTTGTTTTTAATCCACGTTGCTTTTTCGTTGTAGCTTTGGCTTTAGCTATACTCAGTACTCCTTGACATTGAATGTAACGTAACATCTGCAATATTTCGCATTTTGCCATTAGGTAATATATCGTTGTGCGAATTATATGTGCGGAGATAGTTACTATATATTCATACAGTGGGGAGGGTATATTAAAGGAAAAGTGCGAATTATGTATGAAGCACACACACGCAATACACGAACTTTACGAATAAGAAGAAGCTCTTTGTATTATAGACCTCAATAATATTCCAAGAGGTTATACAATGCGAAGCGCCATCAAATAAGTGCTTTTGACTACCTTCGAAATCGAAATATAGTCAGCACCTCAAGCTCACTCACTCTCTCCAACTCTGCATGTCTCAACGTTTGCAGAGTTGTAATAAGAACCTTAATTTATTTATTATTTTCTGCGTCTTATTACATATACATTTCTATGACGTTATCTATAGATTTATGCTATATAGGATTTTAGCACGCAGTTATTTCTGTTTCTGAAGCTGAATACATTTTGGCGAGGGCAAAATATAGGCATGAGAACATTAAAAATTTAGTATGTAGCTCATCTATGTATAATAAGACTAATGAAGATCAATAAAGTCTATGGAGCTTCAATGACAAAGACAGCACTTATTACTGTGTTAAGTTGTAAAGGGTTATCAAAATCGGGTTTAAAATATTGTTATCGGCAAGAGCAAATATATGGTATAGGCATATATCGTAGGTAAAGGCTCTAACAATAATAAAATTATCATTTCGTTATACAAACCTTATCTGTAAATAGTTTGCTTTTAAGGGAAAATTTTACTGTAAATAATAATTTATTATATTTATATTATGCTACTTATATCCCTAGGTACACATTTTATACATGGAATTTTGCAATCTGTTTTGAGTTTTGAGCTTGTATTTAGCAACGTTATTTTAATTTCCATTGTCCTGAGATTGTAGTTTGATAAACCATAACCTTGCAAAAACATTTACATGGCTCTGAATTTTCCCTGCTGGCAATTTGCTATTATGCATGCGTTGGATGTTTCTATCAACCTCCGTTATAATTAACTTAATGTTGTTAGCAAAACAAAATTTTTAACATTCTCCCTTAATTTTGTTTTTATGCCATTTGTATATATTACGTTATAAATAAAAATATGAAATTGACATGAGATGAGTCAAAGTTAGAACAGCGTCAGTCCGCAAGACGTTTAGAGAGCGGCATCTTGCGTTTTTGCCTGTGCAGCCCTTACATAATCTTCTGGAAAGTCATGTACATCTGGTGTTATAGTCAGGGTCGCCACCTACAGGTTGAAGTTTTGAAATGAAGTCTTCCCGTGTGTATCTCTTTTAAGAGAGTAATAAAACATTCTCTGTTGTGGCATTTACCTAACCGGTCGATCAGGATCCTCCCGTTTTTGCTTATTTTCGGTGTAGACTGGTAACCTGTTTCTATGGTGGTTGTAATGTTTTCTGTAATTGAATTTCTTCTTCCAAGGGTAGTCAAAGGCATGATGGGGAGTTTTACCAGTAGTAGTCTCAGTATTTTTTATGTTACTACTACTAATATTAGTTTCGTCATGGTCATCAGGTTCCTTTTTGTCATTACCGGATGCTGAGTTTTGTGCAATGGCGGATGGAAAAGAGGACCCTAATAATTTTCGCTTATTCCGATATTCATTGTAGGCTAGTCTTGATTTCAACAACTCATTTTTGTCAAAGTGATATGGTGACTCATATTCAGCTCCATATACTTTTCGACTACTGGTGGGTCGGCTGCGCTTTATTTTGGATCCATTTTGAGAATCATATTGCGAGTTTTGGGTAGCGAGCTGCCTTGAATTACTATAGTCTTTGTAAAAGTAATTTCTACTAGAGCCTTCACGATTGTGATAATTGTGGCGTTGATAATAATTGTAATCAAGATGACTTGGTCTCTCTGATCCTTTGGTACCAGCAGGATCTGAACGGTTTTCAAACCTAGAAGGGTCTCGATAAGCTCCTGAATTTTCGTGTGACACCTTTTCCATGTACCGACTATATGTTCTTGGTTCCGAATTTTCATGCCCGTCGTAAAATCTTTTAGATTCGAAGCCCGGAATCGGATCATATCGCATCTTATGTCTAGTTCTTCGTTTGGCTCTTTTAGTTTGACTTGTTGCTTCAGCTCTTCGAATAGGGGCGGCATCTTGGTCTGGTGAGATCTTTGAGTGTCCTTGCCTTGAAAATTATTTAATTCATGTAAAGGAGGAGAAGTATAACTATTTGAAGAGAGCGTACTCATCTTGTTTTTCTTTATAGTAATATCACAGTTATATTTTAGAAAACTACTCTACATTTAAAAGTTCTAGCATCAGAACTAGTACAAAATTTGTGTACCGAATATTGCTAATATTTTGTTTCTTCCGAGAGCGAAATAACTCCTCTTCTCCTGAAGTGTAAATCCCGGGGAAAGGAACTATTGAGTAATTAGGTTTGGAGGTTTTGCCTGATCTTCCTTGTTCTGAAGCAAGTCTAATAAATTTCGCCTGATGGGCACTCTTAGTTGAAGCTGTTTGTTTATATGTATCGTTTTCATCGGCATATTCAGATCTACTAGAGTTCTTATTAATAACAGAGTTTGGGTTATGAAGATGCTTTCCTCTAACACTATTATAGTAGTACTGACTTCGATTATGTGTGCTCATATTATTTTGTGGGACACCAAAATGGAAACTGAAAATTTTTATCCAACCTGGTTAGATATAGTAAAGATATAGATAGTATTAATGCATACCAAATAAATTGATTTCACAAAGCTCCACTCCACTACCCATTTCCTGCACTAGCCATTAGCAATGCTGAATCCAATCAAAATCAATTCACTAATTTTATATTATTAAAAATAATAATTTTTATATAATTATATTATATCTACTGTTACATAACTTTAAACCAGATAATTTGAAATAAGTAATCAAAATTAAGAGGTGACAAGTACAGAGCAAAATTTCGTAATAATAATGTGAGATTATCTAAATTTTGCGAATTAGTTTTCCGTTGACGACTTTATTTTAGCAGGGGCAACATCGAAATAATTTAGTAGCTCGTGGAAACGTAGGAAAATGCAAAATTTAAAACAGGAAATTTGAGGGATAATACTAAATTCTGTTGCAATAAAATTCGTCCAGATACGAAAATGGAGTCAGAAACATACTGTTGCTTTCCGAAAAATGGTGTATCAGCAACCGCCGCTGCTACCACTGCCAGATCCGGAACAACCTCCATCGGCCCCATCACAACCGGATACAGAGTTATTGGGTTTTTTGTCCTTATTTGGACAGTCCTCATCACATCCTTTCATTATTTTGTGATCCATCTGTATTCGGATTTCCCAATAGTTCCTTGGTTTATGCGGAGCTGGATTCCAGTCTGGTTTCCCTGGAAGTGGACCTGATGGGAGGTCATATGGGTTCCTGTGACAGCGCTTCGGCTGGTTTTGTTGGTCTTCCTCTCCGCCCTGTTGTGATTGTTTTTTAGAATCTCGCTTCTGCTGACTCGTGGACATGTTCTGCAATAGTAAAATTAGTTGTCCATTGAAACAGATATTATTTTATAGTTTAGGAAGGGACAAAATACTATTATCAATACAAGTATTTAGGTTAGAAGACTTGTTGAAATTCCTGGAAATATGTAATACATATATTACTGAATTATTGAGGTTTATATTTTTGTGTCTGGCGTCCTAAATTATGTGAAACGTAATTTAAAACCTAAGATACAAAAAAGATGTTTTCGTTTACAACAACAGTTTAGATAACGTCAGTGAGTAGCAAAACGCTCGGTAGATGGCAACAGGACAGAATGGATATGGAAGGGAGCAAGATTATTTTTACGTTTCCATATTACGTTTTTACAAAATTTAATCTGTCAGTCTTCTTTTCCAGCATTAACAACAGTTTATACGAAATACAAAAAGATTGATATTTTGCCTACTATCCCATCCATTAATGTGTTAGTAGAATATTTCTAGAGTATCTCCTTAAATACTCTTCTCTCATCCAAACCCAAGTATAGTATAATATACACAACTATCTTTACCAGGGGCTTCATTTTATTGGTATAAGAATGCATTTTTTTAGCTTTAGTCTTTAGCGCTAATTTTTATGAGCAATAAACGTTGGCATAAGTAAACCTTTACCTTAGTAGCTTTGAATTGCGGATTGCGATGATGTTCTTGACGGTATTAGTTTAGTTACTGGAGTCGGAGTCTGGTAGAACTATTATTTCTCTGGTGGTGGTCTGATCTGATGTAGTAGTACTCGAATTTATATAGAAACTTTGCAAGTGAGATGCTTCTTAGTTTGTTTAGGTACTGGAATTTAGAATGATTTATAAATAGAAGATTTAAGTGCTGGAGGGTGTGTTGTGTACTATTGGGATTGATGTTGTGCTTATTGCTTAGCTAGCTAGTGGTACAGTACAGGGAATGAAAGTGATAGTTAATATTTGTGCTGGATGCAGGAGCTGTGGTGCTGGTGCTATATTCCGGTATAGAATCTTGGATTGTTTTGAGTGTGTTGCATCTGCATGTGCACTATACTGCTAACTTCTACTGCATTGCACTTGAATATTCCTATAGAACTAGAGAAGAAATACTCCAGCAATGGAAACAAGCCATAGTTAGAGTTGTGAATTATTTAGAGAAAATTCATAATGAAGTTTTTGTTTCTGTATATTTTTGAAACGTGTATAGGAATTAAAAACAACTTCTTTGACAAAAAGACAAATTGTACCTATATTGTTCAAATATTGTGCTAGCACTAAAGATGTAACCAATAACGAACATAAATATCTCCAAGGAAATTAGTTACAACTCACGAACTAGAGTCAAAGTATGAAGACAATGAAGAACATGTCTTTTTTGGTACTACAGGTACTCATAAGTTGAGATGATAAGAAGTATTATCGATACCAAATTATTACATAATACTTAAGTCATTTACGCATATGTCATGTTTTATTGTAGTTTGTACACCAAGAAATTATAAACGCAACCATTTACATACTTCACATTTACATAACGGGAAAAAGATTACATTATTCAAACCAATTAAGCCAAAAAACTAACGAAAGTAAAATTTTCCTCTACTTACGGTACACCAACAACTAAAAGACGTAAAAGCCCTGTGTATATATGTAGTTCAGCATTAGTTCAAACGTGAGAACCACCTAAAAGAATATTAACTTGAAGAAGAAATGTTAAGAAAGAAGAGGAAGAAGTGATTTGGTTTGTGCGATGTGTAGTGCAAGTACCATAATAAGCATACCGAAGGGACTGGGAAACAACTATCCATCGGTCCCTGACCTTTTTCATAGGTGACAACTGTTAAAATTCATTTGACGTATCTTCACATTCAAACTCAAGTTTCTGATGCGATCTTATCGGAAGTCAGCCCTCAGGATGATTCCAAGAAGTTTTTTCTGATCCAAATTATTATATCCATCCCTTTCTTCTGTATCCATGTTTTAACCATGTGCTGTCAATTCATGCCGCTGCTGTGTAGGCTTCACATAAACTAGAGATTAATGCAGGTCATAACTCACGCAGTCATAACGAAACTATTTAGGTTATTTTGTAACCCGATTGACCCTTTCAGCATCTTGTGCCATATTTCCATGCATGGTCCATTTAGAAATCCTTTGTAATGACTTCATTTTAAATGTCACAATTGCTGACGTACTGCTGTGCAAGGCTCAACAATCTCACTCTTTACCATTATGTGTTTGTTAAGGCATAATAATAATAACTTATATATTATTTTTGTTAAGTCCCGATTGCATTTTTTAAATTTGTCCCACATGCATGCATGTGGAAAACATAAAACCTACCTTACACCTGACAAATGAAAGTGGTTAATACTTTCTAAGGAAGACGGGTCATGTCTTTTTGATATGCTGTATGTCAATAATCTTATACTAGTAATATTTATATATGCGTAATCTTCTAACTTTACTGGTTGATAAGTGCACAATATGTACATATTATCCCTTCGGAATCCTTTCATCAACGGTGATGAAGTGTGTTGTACTTATTTATTGGATGTTACAGATATGGGCTGCAAGTATTTTAGAATCCCTCAGCTAAAAATGAGTTCTCAAAAAGGGTTCAGGAATACCAACGATTTGAATATCAAAACTTCTTGTGCTTAGAATTTTTTTGACGCAACATACAAGCGGCGTTTACTTTACCATTATCTATTTCCTTTCTATCCATTGCAGGTCGACCTTGTCTAAACGAAAATGTTTACGTACAGGAAACAGAGTGGACAAGTGAACATGCATACATTATAAAGACGTATATGTATGTATATAACTATATATAGTTTATATATTCTAATTTTTATGACCGTTCTCACGTAAAATTGCTCAGTCCTCCTCAAACACGTGGCACGTTTTGAGTAATAATTAATAGCCATGCACAATGCTTCCTGTAGTGTGTACATTTAAATTATGTTGCAACAACAACAGCACTAATAATAAGTATTCTATTAAAACCACAAAACCACTGCAGAGCACTTCTTCGTTAAGTAAGTACATATGCCTTTACTCAATCGTTGTTACTAAACATACAGAAATAGAGTGGACTACGTTCCGATTTTACAAGAGTGTACATCATTGAAACCACAAGCTTGGATACTTCCCTAAAAAGCACAAAATCATATTTGACACGCATGTATTTGACAATGTATGGCATAAGTATACAAGTAACGGAATTAAAGCAACACACAGTGTATATATTGAAGCATTCCCATGCAGTAGTTACATAAACATTTAAGTAAGTATAAGTAGTGATTAAATAATTTTTATAACCGTGAAGACTGAAAAGGCACTTTAAAAAAGTAAATCTCTTTTTTGTAAAGCTGTTGTGATTATACAACGAGATTTCTGTCAATCATGGCATATAAAAAAGATAACTTTAGCAAAATAATTATTCGAACTTGCAACACCATGCCTTTGTTGTCCCCATATATATCCAGTGGGGAGATGCAGGAGCGTTAAGATTTAAAGTAAAACAAAAAATCTGTTTACTTTCATCCTTTTTATGATCCTACAATACGTATTGTTCGAAGTTTGCACTTCAACAGCACGACATATTGTTGAGAATAATGTTGCAAAGCTATATGGGAGTATTAGTGTACTTGTATTAGTGTGTATATGCATAGTATGTAGGTAGTACGGATGTACTAACCATAAAAACCTTTAAACAACCGAGCTTTGTAACTTCTTGGATGAGACCTTGCATTGAAATTTTGAGGAGATGAGCAAGTTGATATTATTACATGCATGCATTGTAGACTGATCATACACGGGATAAAAACTGAAACTACGTCGTGTCGCATCTTTCTTTGTCACCACTTGAGGCTACACATATACAGTATAGTGATTACTACTGCTGAGAGTTCAAAGAAATAATAATATATAAATGCATGTAAGCATCGCATTGATCTTTAATATAATATTGATCCTATACAATCTACTTCCAGATTTTCAGCAAATCTTCCATGTATCCTTTCGATAAGGCAACAAACTGAAAAATGCCACCAGATGAGATTACTTCTATATACCTAAGAACAACTTGATGTCAATCTGTACTATACTCCCATTAGATTATGTGTTAAAAGAATGAATGTAAAGCTACTGGATAGTTGGATAGCTAGGTTTAAGCAACTTAATATCAAATATATTTGCGAATGAGGTGGTCTTGCATGTACCATGGTTTGTAAAGGTATGATTTTGTGTTCAGTGATACTGATTGTAAGAAAATTGTATACTGCAAAGCATTCAAAGAATAATGAACAACAAGTACCACTTTCAGTTGGTAAAAATATTATTCCACTCACTCCAAACTATTTATGGTGTAAAGCATTGTTACTATAGAACAGTAATAACTTATATGCCTCACAATAGGGCACAGGAGTTTCCATAAGCTATGTTATAATACATAATAGTTATTATTACAATAATATGTAAGTATAAAAAAAGTGTAGATAATTCATGAATGTCAGAAAGATGTCCATTTATGTTCAATGGGCTAGGATGCATTACTTACACAGATTTTCTTGAGCCACCATTTTTTGGCTGAAATTTTATTACTCCCACTAAAAATATTTCAATCAGAACTATTAAATCCAATTTGTACATCTCCAATTTTCTTTCTATAAAATCCGATCAGACACTTTTCAACCAGCCTCAGTCAATCAGTTTTATTAAAATGCTATAGAGCTATAATTTCCACCATTATCATAGTGCGAACCTTGAAGTAATTACGCCATTTAAATGAAAAGACATGGATAACAACTGTATATATTAGTATTTAAAGTGTTAATAACACAACTAAAGATGCGTTGCGATTTCTTTAACACTTGTTGTTCACACTATATTCGTTGTTTCCGTCATTTAAATGGGTTTATAAAATGCAATAATTGGGTAGAATATCTTTGTTATTCTTTATTGTTGAAATTGCTGCGTGACTGAAAAATATGCATATTTATTAATTAAAATAATAAATGGCTGATAAATGATTGAATGAAAAGTCAGAGATTTTAAAATTTACTTACTGAAATATTTTGAGATAAAATGTTTTGGCAAGAAAATTTCAGCCAAAATTATTGGTCGCAAAAATCTGTACGCAAATCAACCAAAACATCAACTTCAGGTGTTGTTTAAACAAATTGTACAGGTTGTTTCTCCCGTATACATATCTACATATATGCACTTCCTGGCGGTAGTATCGAGTCTTTAATATTTAATGATGGCGTTCCATATCCGAGTCCGATAACAAATGGCAGCATAGAATCACTGTATGCGCAAAGATGATCAGAAAGTATTTACCAAAAACTTGAAACCTAAACTGCTTGATCACATATATTCTCTGTGATTACCATTTAGCTGTCAATGGATGGAGCAATGCATAATAAATTCATGAAATTCTTGTGCTTTTTGCTCTTGTACATACATATCACGATGTCGCATCTCCTTTGTGGATTGTGTTGCTCTTTCCATGAGTTCAACTGAAAATTTGTCGCACGTGTAGCAAAAGTCTCAGGAGCGGTATAAAGAGAAAGGTTATGTTGCTTTCCACACAGTTAAATAACAATGATGGGGTTACAAAAGTTACAATAAGCTTCTAAGTACAAATTACAACTAATCATTTGTAATACTGAAGACTCTTTCGCACAATTATGGATTATGAAAATACTTGTTGTGTACTAATTATTAATTATCATTTGTTTGTGCTTCGTTTATTCCAATGCACGAACGCTCCACTATCCCACACTCGCCGCTTGGTATTTTGACATAGTACAAGTAAAGGGAAACCAAAGAGATAAATAGCAGTTGTGTTATACCATGGAAAAAATTAAATCAATGATGCCTTGTAAAACAACCGGCAATGCAGACCGTCATTTTTACTTGATATTATCACACTTGATTTGAACTTGTCTAATACAACTCAGATAATCATGATGAAGCAATACAAGGCACTTGGAAAAATTGAAGCACATTAATGTCCTTCAGTGCGAATGCGAGCCAATATCGGCCTGTTTCATGGCGGTGCAGGTTATCGGATACAAGATATAAGCTGGAATGTACCGTATCCTGTGGAATAATAATTATTGGAGTTAGTAGTATCACCTTTTTTTCATATCCCGGATCATGTTTTACTTTCATTCACACTCGCGTTGCACGAACGTACATTATTTGCAAATTCGTATACCTTCGTTGGTTCGTACGGTCAGCAACATAGTTGGTTGCTGCAGTCAAAAAAAATATTGTGGTGTGCTACAGATTAGCTATTGACTTTTATCACAGGATATATGTGAACCCGAATTTTCCCAGGTGATGCAAGAAAGCAGAGCACGGGATGATAAGTTGATCTGTCATGTCATTGATGAGGACACGACACACGGACACGTTGCAGCTTGCACCGTTTCCTGTCAAAAATGTCAATTTCCTTTCAAAAATAATAATAACTTGGAATTGAAAGTTTTTGCCTTTGTTATTTTATTTAAATATATACAGAACCTAAAATAATGACTAACTTATAGTGACGTTTTAAGGTTGTAAATTTCAGTATCACAGGTTGGTATGTATGTATTTAAGAACTTTTTACATAAGACTAGGCAGTTCGTAGAATTTTATAAAAATTCACACTGTACAGACTTATCGTGAAGTTACTTTTACACATGGAATGATAGTTTTTGTATAATAGTATACCTAGAAACCTGCGTCATCACCGTCACATTGCCTTTCTTTAGTGATTACATTGCTGCCGGTAAGTTAGTCTGCAATTTCTAAGATTTTGTCAGCACCCGCGCTACCCGAAATCCAACAATGCCATATTGCAATTTGGAGAGTATTGTATGAATAAAATGCAACTCAATTAGGTAATTACTCCTTACATACAGGTATGCATAAGTATAGGAAAAATTATTACTGCTCATACTGGACAGTGGCCAAACCATACGATTCTTCCTTGTTTTTATTGTACATTTCCTCAAACGACCCCATCATCTTATTGTTAGCCGCCCCTTTTGTACTTCATTATGTATTACATATGTCTATAATTAAAAAATCTATTTAGCATGCACACATGTAGGACTGTGACTCTGCTATCGTAGATTACACGAAGTTTAACCAGAACATCCAAAAACTTTTTTATGAGATATTTATTTAATATTATTTTTCGATCTCATAAAATTCACAGAATTGTAATTAGGTAAGTGACAAAAATGACAACATTTACTGATGGTACGCTACGCTGGAAGATTGCTGCTTAAGTATATCCGTATCCGTAGTTTAGAACGAAATGCAGTCAATTTCTGTGGCAAAAGGTTAGTGTCGAGGTCAGCAAGACCAGACCACATATATTCGATTGTTGATCTATCAAATTCTTCATGTGACTCGTTGTCACATGAACGATGAATCTCAGTTACAAAGTTACAATAGCATGTGCAATCATAAACTATAGATAAGAATTCAACTGAGATGATGTCTAGTGAGAAAACACGAATATCCAAATGACTGCATACTATTATTTGGTAATTATAAAGGATGCTTACTTTACGCTGCTTATCTTCTGCTGTATACCGATAAGGACTGTATACATAAAAATTATTTCAAGCGATCATAAGGGGGATTTTCCTAATAAAGTCCATTTTGAGTCCTAAGTACTCAGGTCCGTATTAAATTCCAGATATGTATTATCAGGTATGTAAACATTGTCGAATTGCAATCACATTAAACGTACGAATGGCCAACTTTAACGTACTTAAGATCCATTCAAACAATGAGCTGCAAGCCTGCAGCTTGGGATGTGAGTTGAGGGGAAGATTTATTCTAAAAAAAGAGCATTCATTTGATACACAAAATTGACGTAGATACAAACACCAACTGGAAATGTAGACATGGAGTGAAAATAGATGGATGTCTCCTTGATCAGCCCCACGAAAGAAAAACACTTGGAGTTGTATAGTAGTAGCTCCAAGTGGTATAGTGGTTATAGAGTTTATATACATCGTAATAATAAAGTCGTAGTAAGCTTTTTTTAAATGTATGTATGCGTTCCAAAGGTCAAAACGTTCGTTGCAATACTGGTTTTACTTATGCCTACAAGTTGAAGGTCTTTTATGTACACGTATTTGCAATTATTATTCGTGTTTTTAAGCTTCCATTGAGGACTCAATGGGCAAGTACACAGCTGATGCAAACTCATAGTTAATGAAAAATGTATAGAGGATGATGATCTATACTGCTATAATGTATTATGATAATGATATCCACAATTCATAACTACATTTTTATATCTACTATAGATGGTATCATCCCGCTCTTGAAATAATTTTCGTAGTAGTTGAACAGTTAATGCTGTATAATGAATCAATCGTATAATACAAGCGCTTTATTCTATACAATAAGTATTTTCTACATGCACTTTAGCACGCTGGTGTGTACTATATTCCATATTCTGCACAATGTTCTATGGATTATTGGATTGACAGGGAAAGTGTCATGATTGCCATTTGCCACTTGCCACGCGGTATATAAGCGATCACATTGTATTATTAAAAACGTAAACATATATTCACGTGCCTTTTGAACACATGAATTTTTTTCATATCTTTGGCTGACGTAAGAGCTTGTTAAATAACACTTGAAAATAACTATTAGATGAGTCGAACTTACTCTCCAATAGCACGTGGGGAAAACGCTTGTGTCTACATACATCCAGGTTTCACTTTTTTAGATTTGTAACTAGTGATGTATACATGTATACATGTAGCACAATACTATTTCATTATATTCTTTACTTATTTATGGATTGTCGACGTGAGAAGCTACCAAGTTACTTAACTGAAGTTGAGATAGTCATATCACAGTTCATTTATGCGTTATACATTATAAAGTAGGATGTAGATATGTATGTGTATTACGAACCAGTAACCTTTAAGGATTACATATTATGAAAAGAAATTATACACGGACAGGGTCAACTATTCTGGGTACTCGTTTTCCATGCATGCACAACAAGTAGCAGAGTTCTATGCTCAATAACAAATACTTCCATTATTTACCTTGTAATATATTTACTATAACAATATTAATGATATAAGCATAATTAGGGAAAGACTGCATCAAAATCCACTAAGGAACTTGATCAGACTAGATTTTAAGATTATTTCTAATAATGTTGGTTAGTTGAGAGTGAGAGAGAGTAACATCCTTGATTGATTAGCAGCAACCCAACAACAATGCAACCAATTCGTGAACATTAAAATATGCCTAATATATCCATGCATTTTATTTCTTTACTGTGAATTCTTTTTTTCACCTAAAATCATATTTCCGTGTGAATAGCCTCATGGGAATATAAAATATATAGCAATATAATCGAAAATAATATTATATAAAAACATGTGGCATAATATGTATTTTCACATTTCATATTATGAAATCACTTGGAAGTTTTAATTTCTGAATACTTCAACGATAGCACTGCGGAATATACTCAAATATTATCATACTGAACATATAGCTCCATGTAGTAAATTATGAGCATGAGGAAGCACGCAACTTTAACTGTACCGTAAAATATAATATTCATCCAAATCAAGTCAATAAGTATACTTACAGAATTAGTGCATGTATCGCTCAATGGGTTTTTATGTCAACGAAGCAGCAAATTATTATTTTATTGTATTCTTTTCGCAATAGTTTACAAAGCATTAAAAATAATTTGAGCCTGAAAAATTCGAACAAGTTTATTGTCTCGTCTGACGACTAATACTTAAAGTGCTCAAAATAAGCTAAAGTGTTTCGTTAACAAAATCTAAAATACATGCACGTAACCCGTTATCAAAAATGTTACTACATATCCGAAAAAACAGTTATAAATTTCAATAATACTTCTTTCAATTGCTATCTTGCAAGGGAAACCATTTTTCGTATTCAAGACATCATACGATTTTACATATTTTGTCTAACCCTAAACCATATTTACATACATATATGCAAATAACAGATTGCATACTAATCATACGGATTACATAGCATCTTTCTTGCTTAAAGTTTAAAAGTCTTTCGTTTTTACTCTTTTTTAATAATGAGAAAAACTATAACAGCAGCCCCAAAGCAAAACAAATCTGAACAAATCCTAAAAACCTTTAGGTTATTCCGAAATACATGATATATTTGCACTTTTACTACAAACTGAAAATATAGTCATACAATAAGTTAATTTTTCCGGCTCGTTTCTGCATAGGTATACGTATTTACATCAGTATACACGCGATTATTGGGAGGTTCACAGTTCACAAGGTACGGAGGAATCGTAATATACATAAATGCCTAGTACAAAAAATAATGGTATACATACACACCTTGTAAAGTAATTGGTTTACTGCTGGCAATGGCAAAGATGTTGTTCGTAAACAAATTAACGCAAGTACACTTATCCCTTGTATAAGATATAAGCATCTCTTCGCTATATCTGTACCAATTCCCCTACATATAGAAACAGTTCAATGACAAAATATCCTTGATACTTGATGAATTAATGAAGTATACAAATTATACGTACAGCGTTATTATAGCTTCCTAATAATTTTTCAATTGAGGAAAAGAGCTATACAAACTAATTTATACAAACTCCTTGTGCTCACGTTGTTTCATGGGTTCTTAACACCAAGATCATGAGAAACAACAACAAATTATAATTTTTTCCTTTTAATACTATGACTCTAAGAGTGTAAATTTCCACCTTCCCGACACATTATAGGGGCACATTGATAATCCATAACTTATTCTTATGTACGATGTTATACTTCTCTACAGTACTATAGCAGTATATGCTATCTAGAAAATACCTAAAAGGAAAAATCAATCATTAGAAATTTTTTATTTTACTATTATAATACATATAATCAAAACCCAATACTTCTTTATAACCTCTCAGCAGTATATACTATTATGACATGACTAATTAGTTCTAATAGTTGTAGATTTTATTTTAAATAAATATACAGTACTATACTGACTGTATATATAGTATGCAGCTGAAGTATACTACAGCACTACCGAAGTATGTATTATATAACTGAAGTATGCTCACTACTGAAGTATACCACTGCATTTTACAAATGAAGGAGGCAAATGGAGTAAGAAGAAAGAACCTTCATTAATATCTAAGTTTCCTCCCAATATTAAGTGGCTAAATAATTAATTAACTATTAAACATAGCCGAATAGACAGTATATACATATGTATACACATTTAGTTACATGTAAGTATGTAGGTTAACACTAATTAAATGAGCTTCACACATATAAAATACGTAACACTTATAACTATATTAACATGTACCTATATAGATTAGATGTGGACATGAATGCTGTAAAATGAGTGCAATAAAGCCATTTAGCAATTACATATGAACCATCAAAATAGTATGATGATGATGCTGATGTTTTGAAACAGTGAATGTGT
The DNA here is from genome assembly GCA_034696945.1 of Lipothrix lubbocki. NCBI lineage: Eukaryota > Metazoa > Arthropoda > Collembola > Symphypleona > Sminthuridae > Lipothrix > Lipothrix lubbocki. Next base: position 16,772 of record JAQGAK010001454.1, on the reverse strand, counting down.
GACGGTGAAGTCGTATATATAAGCATTTATATAGAGCCTATATCTATGTATACAAAAGCATTTATTTTTCAAGCTTCACAACTCAACTCAAAGCTCAATATTATGCGTTTTTCACAGAGAGCATTATACACACAGTAATGATATATAATATAAGTCAACCTTGATTTTCAATTGTACCCATTCGCCAGTGGACGTCATCTTTATAATTCTTCTTTCACTCATTCACATGTACACTGTAAACTTATTTACTTTATATGTATCTATAGGAAAAATGTATTGTACAATATAGAGATTTAAAACATGTTGTTAAAGTTTCATTACATGCATAAATAATAAAAGCAAAAAACTACACTATACACACAATCCACAGTCAACAACAGCAATAGTATATCTGTATGAAGGGAAAATGCACAAAGCAGAAGGCACCAACACCAGCATAAGGCAAAATGAATGATGAAATGCACAATGCAAAAAGCACATGCAAAAGTCTCTCATAGCAAAAGCATGTGGCAAAACGCACCAAGGAAAAGGCACATGCAAAAGTCACTATGTATATGTATATAATATAGTACAAGAAGCATTAAGGCAAAGGCACATTGAACATCATCACTGACTTGTAGATTAAAATCAAACATCACAAAATATTAAGAACGATGAACGATGAGACTATAAAACCCTTTTTCTTTCCATACAGATAAGGTATATGGACTCCATTGTAGATTGGATATTTATAAGAAACGAACCCAAACGAAACCAAGCAATAGTAAGAGGCCCTCAAGTAAATTCTAAATGAATTATAAATATTACTTTAATAAACGAGGAGTTGATGTATCTCTCAATATTATCATAACGTAAAAATGGCTGTAGGGATTAATATAGTTTTTTTTAAGTAACTTTAATAAATTGCCATCCCACACACACACAAATCAGCATGGTAGCATCAGTACAGCAATACCATTTCACCATTAAAATATACGCCATATTAATATTATTATTACAGAAGGCATAAGCATAGAAGTCCCCAAATCCAAAACACTTTTATCACCACTTTAACAACACATATACCTATGCAGAGTTTCCCTATTCCCCATTTTATTCAGCTTTTGAGCATTTCAATGTGAAGAAAGGCCACGTACACGTAATAATTGGTTGGTTGGTGTGGTTGGTTGGTTGGTTGGTTGATGAGAGCTGCTGAAGTGAAGTGAGTGAAGTTCTGCTGAGGGTTGAGAATTTTGAGTTGAGAATAAAGTTGTGCGAGCACACAATTCCACTCCATGCTCATATACGGACTACACACACACACAGTCACACATCAAGGATATTTACTCGAGTCATTTAAATTTCTATCCTATAGTTTCTTAACATTTTAATAGTCAACATCCTTCATTGTGTGCGCTTCTTTAAATACAAAATTTTTACTTTCATGCCAATCCTTTTCTTTTCATTGGACCAATAATAAATTCTGTGTGTCGGAATCGTCGGATAATAATAAATCATCTCCCTGTGTAGTATAATTCCTCTGTAAAATTTAAAATACTATTTTTATAGTGTGTAGTATTTTTTAAGAAATATCTATATATATATATATATATACGTAAAGAAATTCTTTAACCAATATTTCAATGTAAGTCGAATTTCATTTTTCACATTTTTAAATTTTAAATTACATTATATTTGTGTTCAAATTTTGCAGTGTTATTGGAAATTCTAAATTATTTTTAGAAAGTATTAGAATTTATTTCTAGAAATTAATACAGACGACTTTCTAGAAACTGATAGAATTGATTTTTAGAAATTATTAGAATAAATTATTGATATTAGAAATTACTAGAATTAATTTTTACTTATTAGCTATATTATTATTATTCAGAAAAAATTTGATGACAAGTTATGGATTTGGAAAATGGACTTAATGGTCGGAAATATTATTAAGATAGAAGATAGAACCCAATATATAACGTGTGGGTAGATTTGTAGTTTTATGTATAGAGCCTTGAAATTGTGTGTTTTGTGCCTAGGAATTTGTGTAGGAATTTATTTACTTAATATTTAGGACATGTTTATTAGATTTATCTGTCATAAACTCACATTTAATATTCTTTGTAGTATATATGTCATCATAGAGTTATTTAATTTTTAGGTATATTTACAATGGAATGGCTGCTTTGAAAATATTAGACTGTATGTATATCGAAATAATGTGGAATTAGACTATAGGAAATGTGTTAATAAACTTTTATGACTTCGGTGGCTATTAAATTTCTAAATTTTGAAAGTAGCTACGTGGGAATTAGGAGTGTTCAAAATGTTGGTGGATGAATGGGATCAGGGATCATACAAAATCCAGGTCTGAAAATGGGTTTTGACATGATGAGATTGATTTTGGACATTTTGGTATGCATATGGAAATGGAAATCTCGAATGAGTAGTGCACTTGAAAAATTTGGTGAATTGTGATGTAGTAGGATCATTAGAGAATGTTAAAATTCTTGATGGAAATTGAGCTGCAGAACTTGTGGAAGTTTATATAGATTTTGAGTGACGATTTTGAGATATTGGAAATGTTCCAAATTCAAATAAAAAAAACTGAGCGTATATTTTCAATTTACTGGATACGTCTGGAAAGTACTAAATTGTGAACTGTTCTGGATGTAGAGATGTGGCTGGATATCGAAATCCGATAGCTGTTTTACATGGCGTTCAGAAGACATTTTTATAGATGCAAAAAATGTACAATATTTTTAGAGATTTAATGAAATATTCCTGTGTTTAATCATAGGTCATTATGCAACAGAAGGTACTTTGATTAAAGGAACGTTTAGAATTCGGTCGAAGGTATCCGGAATTGAGTGGATCGCCTAAAAAATAATGATGTAATGGAATGAGTGGTGACAGTACAGCAGATTTGTTGTTGGTTTGGTTTGGTATGCTGTTCTGTTCTTGTTGGAAGTACCTAATTGTGATAGACGATCGCAGGAATAGCCGTGTAGTCTAACTCTAGTTAGTCTAACTCTAGTAGTGTAATCGTTTCCTGAAGGTTGACCATTTTTCCATCATGCAGCAGTCTGTGTGAAGCTCTGTTTAACTGAAGTTCAGTCTCTGGAATATTCTATACTTCGATACTTTTATGTAATCGTAAAGAGGAAATACAGCGTCTCTCTCCAGTTGTTGCTATATAATAAGTATTTCTGAGGCCATTTCTTATATTAGTGAACCAGTTTTTTTAGAACAATATTTCAAGGAAAATAAATTGTAAGTAAAGGGCAAATTATACAAAATCATCATAAGACTTTCCAAACTGTATGTTTTTAAGGTTAAACATGTTTAATAGTAATTGGATATGATCTGTTGAACGCGAACATAACATTATGTACATTATTGACAATTGTTATATAATAATGGAATTTTTATGTAGTTTCATGTAAAAATGAGCTCTGTCATAATATTGAAATATGTGTTTTATCCATGTATTATATATTTAAATGTTTTATTTTATTTTCAGTTTTTCAGTAAACCCTTTTATATTTACAAAAAAATATAAAAATGAGTGCCAGCGAAGAAGTTAACGCTACTGTGGGGGAAGAGCAGGCATTTTTGGTTGTGCTTGGACTCGAGCTGGGATTTTTGGATGTCTGCATCCTGGTGGGACTTGTAGGGGCCGCATTTTATTACCTTTTTTATCATAACAAAAAGCAGGAAGACCCGGCTGAAAAATTCCAATCATATACTATTCAGTAAGTTCCTTTCGTGGATTTAATGTCCGTAATCTGGACTAATTTTCAGTGTAAATTAATAGACATTACATACATGTGTATCGTTTCGTGTCACGGGGAATGTAAATATTGAGATTAGCAAAACTTAATGAAATGCATTCCTTCAAAATTTTACAGACCGTCAGTGTGCTTTACAACTGAACCGTTCTTAGATTTGCCGACTTGGGTTGAAACGATTATGTTAAGGGAATAACGGAGTGGGCATTAACATGCGGTATGTTGTAATAAATATGCTCTTTAACTAATTTCAGACCGACGTCTTACACTGCGAGACAACCTGATAATAGCTTTATCGCCAAAATGAAAGCTTCTGGAAGAAACGTTGTTGTATTTTACGGCAGTCAGACTGGAACTGGTGAAGAATTCGCGGGTAGATTAGCTAAGGAAGCTATTCGATATGGAATGAAAGGTATGGCGGCAGATCCAGAAGAATGTGCAATGGAAGAGCTGACACAGCTCAATGAGATTGAAAATTCATTAGCTGTCTTCTGCGTCGCCACTTACGGAGAAGGGGACCCTACAGATAATGCTCAAGAATTTTTTGAATGGTTACAAAACGGTGAATGTGATCTTAGTGGACTCAACTATGCGGTATGTTCTCAATTTATTTAATTCATAAAAGTAAAAGGCAAGAGCTAAAACATAGAAAGAAATTTGTTTGTAAACAATCGAAATCGTGTTGAATGCAAATTTTAGTAGTAGTTACAATAGGTAATGACTGAAATAGATTATGTATTCGACAAGGTGGTTCTGCCCAATAAATCGAAATGTACATGTTATTTATTGAAAGGTTGGATTGGTTGAGATAACTAAATTAACTCTTTGGTGGATTACAGGTGTTTGCTTTAGGTAATAAAACCTATGAACATTACAATGAAATGGGCAAATATGTGGACAAACGTCTTGAAGAATTAGGAGGAACCCGTGTGTTTCAACTTGGTATGGGAGACGATGATGCCAATATTGAAGAAGATTTTATAACATGGAAAGATGGATTTTGGCCAGCTGTTTGTGAAAAATTCGGAGTTGAAGCTTCCGGTTCAGATGCTAGTATTCGCCAGTACAATCTTAAAGAACATGACGAATCTTTACCAACCGAAAAGGTTTATACTGGTGAGGTGGCTCGATTACACTCATACACAAACCAACGTCCTCCATTCGATGCCAAAAATCCGTTTATGGCCAAATTGACAATTAACAAGGAGTTACACAAAGGCGGAGATCGTTCTTGCATGCATATTGAATTGGATATCACTAATTCTAAGATGCGGTACGATTCTGGAGATCATGTGGCGATTTACCCTCAAAACGATTCTGCTCTTGTTGATAAAATTGGAAGTTTGCTTGGGGTGAACTTAGACCAAGTTATTTCATTGATTAACGTCGATGGTAAGTAGTTCACTACCACTGCTTGATATGCATCTTCCTTCTTGTTGGACAATAACTAATACCTATTAATGTGCTTACAGAGGATTCTACCAAACGCCATCCATTCCCGTGTCCCACAACCTACAGAACAGCCCTAACTAATTACTTGGATATTACTTCAAACCCCAGAACTCACATTTTCAAAGAATTGGTTGAGTATACTGCTGATGGGTCTGATAAGGAACTCTTAAAACTACTTGGAGGAAGTACTCCGGAAGGTAAAGAGAAGTACAACAAATGGGTTATTGGAGACAACAGAAACATTGTCCACATACTTGAAGACCTTCCTTCCTGCAAGCCGAAACTAGACCATTTATGTGAACTTTTACCCCGTCTTCAATGCCGTTATTACTCAATTGCGTCTTCTCCGAAGGTAGATTTGTTTTTATGTTAAGTACATTTTTAAAATGATATTTTTGTTTCATTAACAGAGAAAAGTCTTGTTTATATACACAAAGATCAGTTGTTACTTATAACTCAAATAAGTAAACTGCTATTTACTCTACCATGATAACTCTCTTATCTGCAGATTCACCCAACCAGCATTCACATCACGGCCGCTCTGGTTCAGTACACCACTCCCACCAACCGAATTAACAAGGGTGTTGCAACAAGCTGGCTATCACTTAGACAACCACAACCTATTCCAAATGGAATTCATCATGACGATGGAGAAGATCATGGTCCTAAAATGGAATTTCCACCTGTGCCCGTTTTCGTCCGTAAATCACAGTTTAGGTAACTAACAAATGAGTGAAAGTTTTTAGCGTTCTAAGTGTCGGTGTCCCGAATGTCATATTTTTATGTGTGACATTTTAGATTGCCTACCCGGTCACAAACACCTGTAATTATGATTGGACCTGGAACTGGCTTAGCTCCATTCAGAGGATTCATCCAGGAGAGAAAATACCTAAAGGATGAGGGGAAACAAGTTGGTGACACTATTCTTTACTTTGGTTGTCGCAAGAAGGCTGAAGATTTCATTTATGAAGAAGAATTGAAAGAATTTGTTGATTGTGGAGTTATTAAGGTATGTAAAATTTAATTTTACGAAGTTTATATTGTGCATTTTATGTTTACATTTAGTTCAAATTGGTACTAGTACATTTACACATTTAAACTAATGTGTAAACAGTTCATATATTTTTCAGCGTTTTACATTTTTTAAAAACAATAATTTCTTGTAGATGTACGTAGCCTTTTCGAGAGATCAAGGACAGAAAGAATACGTTCAACATTTGCTAGAAAGAAATTCCGATGAGGTATGGAAACTCATTGGGGAAGAAAATGCTCATCTCTATGTCTGTGGGTAAGTTGAAAGTCTCTTTACGGTTTTTTTCATATGTTCATGTTTATATTTACCACATGTGTTTTGTGTTTACCTATTACTTATAAAAATATTTTTCAAAAATTACAGTGATGCCAAAGCTATGGCTCCCGATGTGCGTAAAACTTTAGAAGTTATTGTGAAGCAAAAGAGCGGAATGAGCGAAACGGAAGCCCTGAACTATGTTAAGCGAATGGAAAGTCAAAAGCGAATGGCTTTTGATGTATGGCATTAATCATACGAAATCTTTTTACTGTTTGCAGTTACTTTTACTGCATATAACTGTAATTAACCGACTTCGTAGTCAAATAAGGCGTCTAGCATCTAATGTGATCTTCCTTTTATGCTCGCATTCCTAATATTAATAACTGAGTTTATATACACGATGTATAATGTTAAAGTATGGATGAACTATAAGACTAGCCGATCTATTTTAATTAAGTCTTAGAAGGCAGTGTATTCACACAAAATGCCTGTAAGTATTCTATCCAACAAAATATACTCTACAGACAGGCACAAATTATAATTTTAATAGAGTATAGGCATTATGGAGAATTGAAATTCTTGATAAAAGTTTAGAATTTGATATCGCATGTGTACTTGAGATTATTGAATGTTATTGATTGGTTGAGATTCAGTGTGTTCTACTCTAGTTGTTCGTCTATGAACGTTATATTAAATCCTTAGGATGCCAGTTATTATAGTCAATTATTGTTGTTATTTATCGGATTTTCTTTGTCTAGTGACATTTTACGAAGTTTATTCTTTAGGTTTTTTAAATTTCGGGTATCCTGCCGTCCTTTACAGTCCGGCAATCTTATAAAACAGGGACACCACTTTACACACAACAGATACATACATGGTCACCGCTATAGGAAGTTTAACTTTTAAATTGGTCTTAGGACACTTTATTAATTAGGAATGCATTATTGGTAGCAGTATTTTTAATGGTTACAAATACGTACTTAACTGACGCTGTGCTTGCGTAAGTACATCCAATGGAAACACTACACTGACACTATTGATTACAGTATATATAATACATACCGAAAATACACACAAGAGCGCAACAACATCCCCTTTCATACCATAACTATACCAAGTCAAGGTCATCAGTTTTTAACTCAATCATAACCTCAACAAATAGTGTTACAATTAAATATTCTAACATGGTGTAAACTTATAAAGTGGTTTATAAACAATTTATTAGTCTCACCTTATGGACAGATGATATATATATATACAGATTTTATATTACAACACGACAGAATCTGTTGCCACACAGCCTTGGCCAATTTGAGTCTCTCGGTCACGTCACATAGATCCATTAACTTTTGAACATACTTGACCTTCTGTACTTGTTAATCTATTCAGCTGGGCTGAATGAGAAGGAAAGGAAAAACGGTTGGCTGGTAAACTAAATTATTGTTCCATTTATGTTAAATACTATCAAATGTATATATACAATATTGTCAATATTATACATTCTTTATTCACATGCTTGTATACACACATATACACGATACACGTATGTACAAACAAAACCACAGCATATATAGTTGTCTCTATAAGAGTAAAAGTACCTAATCGTCGTGGGTACAAAATACGTAATTATGGAAATCATTGATGTACAAACGTAAATAGCTGACAGATCATACTGTCCTCCTGTCGCTGGTTCGGCTGCTGAAGCAACCTTTATGTCGTCTATATTCTCGTATATTTATATGGTACCTGCATCTTGAAAATGGAGACCTCTAACTGTACGATGCTACTTTACTCTTATCAATTTGATTGACACTATTATCACTCACTTGTAGTTATCAAGAGCCATTTTGAACACTAAACGTTAAGGAAGATATTATTGTGTGATGTTCTAATAAATAAGTCTATGGACGTTTTTAAGAATTTCCATTAGCATATACATATTTAGAGAGATAGGATACCTAAATATGCTGGGTGAGGTAAGGGTAATTATTAACTGATTAGTTCTGAATACATATTTTCTACGTGGTAAAATAGCATTTAATTGGACTGAGTCTGTCATTTGTTGTAATAATTAGAGGTGTCATAATATATAAGTTACAACGCAAGTAATGTATACAAGATTGCATGCTGGAAATGTAAATAAATCTAATACTAGAGTATATGAAGTGTTTCTGTACTTCATGGTGAAATTGTAATGCTCGTAAATCTTAATATTATTAAGACCATCAATTAACTGAATAATTACAGAAAATTATTAATCAACTGTGAAGACAAATCCATTCGAAAGTACCTTCAAGAATACAAGCGGAAACAATTTGATTTATTACTGCACGCCTATAATTTATATTTTTATTGGATGTCCCTTCCCAGATTATCTCAGGAAGGTATGTATGCACCTTGTAAGACCAATACAGGGAAGCTTGCAAAAAATATGAGATGTATTTACAAATAAAATAAATTTAGATGATTTCAAAATATTTCTGTGAATGAATATAAATATACATTTTGATTAATAGTAACATGATTTATTTGAATCATGACCAAGAACAGGTAATATTCCATGAATAAATGGAACATAAGCCAAATATACGTATAATAACACCGCGGCGTAAACCATTTTATTTTTCATCATATAGAATGCAAACCAACGACAAAAGTAAACTAAAAACCTACGCGCTCTTGATGTGAACAAGTATGTGATTATTTGACGAATCCGTACATTTTCCAAGAATGTAACTACAAACTACTACATATAATAATTATTATGCTAATTAATTCACCAGTACAGAATCTTCATGATCAAACATATACAGCAATAATTATATAATCATACAAAATTGACGAGTTCATTACAACCGACAACACAAATAATAACTACCGCAATCTCTAGGATACAACAATCATGAATATCATAATAACAGCTGCTTCACTGCGATTTCCTTTCTGCACATACATAATCTTATCCCCATAATATAACTTATTCACAGAAACGAAAAACCAAGTAACTGGAACATTGTGGGAGCGGAGGAAAAGTTGGGTTGAACATTGTTGGCTTACATTTGAATGACAAATATTTACACATTTTCACCCTAATAAAAAATATACTTCGTCACGTTGTAGCATCGAAAAAGACGAGTTTTAAATATTAATTAATACAACAATTCGATCCAACGTTTAAATATTTTTATTATTGAAAAGTAAATAAGTCGAAATTAAAAACGTGTGAACTTATCAAATATATAATAACTGCTTTCGTAATTATATATGTTTATATATGTATTCATAATTAATAATATATAATTATCTATATATATATATATATGTATATATCGTAATAAAATTTCAAAAGTTTAATAATAATAATAATCCACAGCTCCCTTTTGTTTTCAACAATCTATAAATTCTACACATTTAAGGATCCCCATCAGACGAGATGGACAACGCGTCGTTGGTATCATTCGAGAAATGATCATGCCCTTCATCTTGAGACGAATTACGATCATTACTCCCAACCGAGGCATTATCCAAACATTCGATAGACAAGTGGTCCATACCCTCAAGGAACAGCCGGTCGTTTCCGTCAATAGAAGAATGGTCGTTACCTTCGACAGACGAGTGATCATGTCCTTCCATGGATGAGCTATCCGTTCCTCTCAAAAGTAAATATTCATTCCCTTCAATAGAAGAATGGTCGTTCCCTTCTACTGATGAGTAGTCCTCAGTACCATGTGTGTCACTAGGCCATTCCTCTTCTCCACTTTCAAGGACATCAATTGCAGTCATAAACATCTCTGTTTCTTCAACCCAACGAGCGTAGTCATTGTTCACCATCTCCTCATTTATGAGAGTACAAGTCTAAAAGTAAATAAATACATATTAACGTGTGAATCAACTCAAATATTAAATCTGTGTTTTAGTAGATCTCGTCTTTTAATTACCTGATCAGAATTAAGTCTGTAAAGGTGAATAAGAGCAGTACTATCACCAGGTGAATAACCAACGACATGAGCTTGTAAAATCTGACCCATTGTAAGATATTTGAAATAAGTTAAGGCTTCATCAGACCACCCCAGAGTTTCATCCATTGGAACTAGATTTGCAAGTCTACATTCCGTGGCTTGGAAAGGAATTGATACAAAATCGACTCGAATTTGCCTCAAGTCTTCAATAGGTACTTGGATATATCCACCAATATCAACAAGCCTTGCAGTCACTTCATCCTTTTCTTCCTGGACAGCTACAACTTCCGCACGTACCCAGTCTTTGTCTTTCACTCTTGTGACGCAGATTACACCAGCTGCAATAATACAGATATAATGTTGAATGTTTATTGCCCACATTTCTCATTCATGGGAGGCACACATACACCAGTACTTAACACATCAACACATGTATACAAATTCAGTCCAATCTTTAGCAATGATGTACAACTGTAGATTATGGACATACAAATCTGGAGAGATATCCGGCATAAACTTACTATTAAATGGTCTGACAAGGTGCGGAATACCGGGTTGTTCATATACATTGCTGAGAATCTTATGCATTCTTGCCAAAGCAGGATACGTCGGATGAGTTGGTTGCTGAACAAAAATGTGGTCAAGAGTAACGACGTTGCTAATCATCACGTCATTTATGACACCTTCAATCAAGCTGAGCTGTAAATCCAAAGAGGCATCAAGTTATTACACATCCCATGATTGCACCATTACCAGAACGTAAACAAATCTTTTCAATAACAACTTATTACGCCGCAATAGTGAGACTTCAATTACTTTATTATTTGAGGGTAGATATGGAACAGAAGTCTGAGCTTGCTTTCCAAGATTTGTTTTTTCCAAACTCAAGTATGGAAATGTAGATGCAGGAAATCGCTCCCGTATCATAGCTAAAGCCTCATCGATTTCTGAGCATAATCCTGCAAGTTGGAAAAGATTTTCAAGTGACATTAACAAATAGAGTACATACATCCATAATTTCAATTTAACAACAAACAAGTCGTAAGTAATGATACACCAGTGAACATCTACGAAATTTTCCAAACAAACATACCTTCCACTGCACAGATTTTTAAATGGCTGCTGCTGGGATGCATTTTCACAATAATGTTTGCACCCGTTGTCAATTTGATTTTGTTGACATAATTTCCAAACTTGCCAATCAATCGCCCCACAATAGTTTGGGGCATCTCGAATTCATAAATCATGGCGTCACTGGGCGAAAAACCATCCATTTTCATCTGCAACATAAATCATAGTCAAATGATCAATATACCAGCGAAGAAAAGAATCACTGTTTAACAAACTTTATAAACTTGGTACACGCGCAATTACATTAGACAAAACTGCTGACGATAGCAACTCAATTTTACTAAAGCGAGGAAAGAAACCGCGTGCAAACTTTATCAGGAGGCTGCTCAAGTTCCAAACAGTATCACAAATGTTCAGCCACCAAAAACAAGATTTGTACAACTACATACACCATGTACACTTATCGTCCCAACCTGACTTTTTCTCCGGCTAGCTTAGCTAGTAAGATAAACGCACATACCTCTATACAATAAATTGACGAAGCTAAAAATATTCTTAAAAAACGAAAGCTAGTACCAAGGGGTAGCACGAGATCCTTAACCTGGACACTAGTTACTTATTACATGCTCTCTACTCTACTACTCCAGCTCATTTGAAAGACACGGTCCCTAAAGCTACAATAATTAGAATTAGAACCATAATCTGATTCCATTTCCCAGAATGGAACATCACCAAATGTACATACCTGTACATATTTATACATGCATTCAAAATTGAAGAATAAACCACAAAACCATTTTTATGCAAACATGAACCTCCTGCTGATCCCTGCACACGGATGTAAGTTCAAATTACTGCTAATGTCCCACAGATATTCCTAATGGTCCCATAATACCCTCATTACAAACTCCACACAAACCTACTCCCATTATTACATTGCACAATCAATCTCAATTTAACTTAATTTACGTAGAATACATTATGTAAAATACACTAAAACCAAAAATGCACCTGGGATTGGAATTATATGTATCTCCACCAAGTATTTTAAACCAGCTGGTTTGAGCAAACAATTTAATAATAAATTAAATATCTGAATATGACTGAACACTCCTGTTCAAGCATAACTGTATAGAGAGCAACAACTAAAAATAAAATACTATTTAACTTCCCATTGCAGCAACCATAACCCATATAACCTACTGAACTCTATTGCAATGTCTCTTTGAATATCTACATATCTGAAATCTCATGCACACAACCGTGCCGGTTTTTGGTTCTGATTCATGACTTATGATTTCAAAAGACATTCCTTATATTTTTCTGGACCGGGAGTAAGCTCGTTGTCTATATTGAATGAATAAAGATCATATTCTGCATTATATGAATAAAAATTAGATTCTAAATAGAATGCATAAAAACTAGGTTCTAAATCAATTGTATAAAAACATTCTAAATTACATAAATAAAAAATCACATCCTCAAGGTTTTTTTAAATTCTATTTAAAAGGCTAAACATACAGATCATTGACTGTATCGCAAATGAACAAGATCTCATCCACCGTATATATAACACACCAACCTGATCTTCGCCTGTATTTCAAACCAACACCGAGTACAGACGACAAAATGATTCTTGATTTGAACAAAACCAAGTTCAGCAAGACTACCATACATTACTGACTATATTCCAAAACCAACATGATTGCTGACTTAACACAGACGACATCAACCAAAACGATTATACTGATGATGACTAAGTTACGTTACAAAACCTCAGATGATGTTTGACTGAACTGAATATTTACAAAACCCCGGGGATCACTGACTGAATTATTGGAAGATACAGAAGTTGAGGAAACTGAGGATCTCTGGAGCTCAGGACCAACAATACGCCTACGCATTCATGGATTTCCTACAAGGATTCTGCCCTTCTGTCCATCTCAAGTCTCTGAAAGTCTGAACAACAAGTGAACATATGCTCGACGGACTAGACAGAATATCCCTGGAAATACCTGCTGACGTGCCTCATAATTTGAGTATCCAGCTTCCGGAACATGTTATCTACGGACAGTGATAATCGAGAATAATAGTTGTTTTGTCAATACTGTTGAATTTTGAAAAACAAAAATGTTTAAATTGTCAGATCAGAAATACGCATATACTATAGAGTTTCAGAGAGGAGCATGAGGAACAGCATTGAAATAAATACAGAAGAATTGCAAGCTAGCTACATATTGAATACATGAGAGAGTGTGCTAAAAGCCATAGAATCTAAACTAAACGATGAGAGTTGAGAGCTCTGAAGTTGAATTTTGTATATTAAAGAGACTACAGAATAGACGAGCAGAAGAATTGAAATTGAAGGAGCTAAAGGGAAAAAGCCGGACGGACACACGAGGAACGAGGACTCTGCCTCGTAGCGGCAGTCGAAAAAGGCATGCATGGTCGTCGGCATTTCCAATAGACAAGGATATGGAAGTGATGGGGGAAAAATATTTTCGAAATTTTAACTTACCGATTCGGGTTTCTCACTCTTGGGAATCTATCAGGATGAATCCAATAGAAGTAGTCTCTCGGATTTTAACCTTTCTAATGTTATTACGACGGTTTTTCTGGTGAAAAATTTACTAAACATCTGCTCCTCTCACTGCAAGATAACTGCACGTGGTTAACTCGGTAGGTTCTTCTCGGTTTCTGCTGTCTGCATCTCTTCTCTCACTCACTCAGGCTCTCTCACAGTACAGCGGAGCAGCAGTGTTGGACGATCGTGTCGCTCTTTTTCCTTTTTCGCTGCTCAAGCTCTCTGCTCATGGAGGACACAACCCTAATACCTCCTTCACAATTCACAATTCACATCCCGCGAGCATTGGAAGGACGAACTCGTCGGGGCTCGCAGAAATTCTTCTCGCCTCTTATTATGCCTATGCTATTGCATTGCAATCCAGTCCTATACATGCTCTTTGCTTTTGCCATTCCCATACATTTCCATTCTAAATCATTCTTCCATTTAATTCCCATACGCTTATACATACTATACATACACCATAGGATTCTTATTCCATTCCATGGTTAATAATTTGCTGTTGCCAACGCCAACTCCAACTCAGAGGCATATTACGCTATACTTACTACACTTACTACGTATCCTTATTACTTTACAATAATAGTGCAACTTACTAATGCTGATTGCCGTATGGTTGCTCGCTCTAAGTTGCCCGACCCCTTGCCATATTATTACCATCTCCCATCTCACAACAACGTTCTCCCTCATTTTTATAATAATATTATATTATATTCCTATTTTTCTACTATTCCTATATTGTCCTATAGTATAGGATATATAATAAGATATTAGATGTAATAGACTCCTCTGCGAGTATAGTTATTCTATTATTCATGCATTAAAGGGAATGTTGTATAGGCTTCTTTCTGGTGTGGTGTGGTATGATCTGATGGTATGGTAAATAGTATGGTGGTGTGGTATGGTGTGGTATGGTCGTATGGTAAATGAAATAGTATGGAATGGTAAATGCTATGGTAGATAGCATGGTATGGTGTGGTAAATCAAATAGTATGGTAGTATAAATGCTATGGTAAATAGTATGGAATGGTGGGGTAAATGCTTTGGCAAATAGTACGATTTTTGTGATTGGTATGATATGGTGCGGTAAATAAAATGGCATGGTATTGTAATAAATGGTAAGATATGGATTGTATAATTATTATTGTATAGTATGGTAAAATAGTACGGTATGTTAATCATTTGGTATGGTAATGGTGTGGTATAACTCCATGATATATAATGGTTATTGGTTATTTTGATTTGGTGGTTACTTAATATGGTTCCTTATTTTTACTATTACTAACTTAAGTAAGGAATTAAGGAATCCAGTCTTCAATATTGTTTTTATGACAATAGATTTTATTTTATTTTCATGCCTTAAATGGTATTTCCATGATTATGATTGTGTGTATGATATATAACAAATATTTAGTTTGGATTTTAGTTTTAGGATAGTTTAGGTTGATAGCCGGTTTTTTTATAATACAAATACAGATACTGCAGATTATCTTTTTTATTATCTCTTTTTGCTGTATATAAATCGTGTTGTATATAATGTATATAATATTTATATAGATTGTATATATACTATCATCCCTATATTAACTTTATTGTATATGCACCATCCCTATACCTTCTCAGGTATGTTATCTTTTTTGCATGGTGGACATGCACGGATAACAAACAAACTTTTTGCACATGCATTATACATACATATATATTGCCCACCGGTGTACCGGTCTCTACTTTTTGCTGTTTTGCATGCTTTTGCACAACATGTATGCACACCGGCTGGGCTATTTGATTTGGGAATGGCTTGGCTTTGATTTCATTTGCTAAACTCGCTTTTATAATAGGCAAAGGCAATGGGAATGCTGGGTTTAATGTTCATTTTAAATTTTTATTCAAAAAAATATAATACCCCTAATATAATATTTGCTGGGATTGTATTGGAAAGTACAGTATTAGTATATGGGTAAATATGATTTATTTTCATTTTTCTTATTTTATTTTAATTGTTGGTTTACATATATTTCGTTGTTATACTGGGTATCAGCTTTGGTATGCTGAGTTGCTGAGTATAGATGCGTATAGATGAGCTTTGTACGTATTATTAAATTATGGGTTATACACGTGTGAAGTTTAATATCATGTTTTAGGAGTGTGTGCATCCTTTGGGTTTTTTGTATATTTATTTTAATGAGATGCAAATATATGCTATTTTATATTTAATTCATTACTATTGCTTTTAATTACAGTTGTAGTTTGCAGCGCCCGTTTAAATATATTGTTCCTTTTGTACACAGAATTTTATTGTACCGCTATACATTTTGATTTAACTGTGCTAGTTAAAAGTATAGTAATGATATAACATTCCTATATGACTTCTTTTGTAAATAAATTGTTTTATATGTGCCAGTTGATTTATAGTTATGGAAGTTTTCTTAATTTTAAGTAAGTGTGTAGGCCTATATTAGTTGCTATGTGTAATATATTTATTTATTTAGATTTGTGATGTTTGTATATTATGTTTATTGTATTTATTTATCTATGTTACATAGGTACAAAGGTTTATTTGTGACAGTCAGTCGAAATGTGTATTTGCTATTTTTGGGGAAATATAGTATCTAAATGTATAGAGGTAAAATTCATGGGAAGAGTTG
>JAQGAK010001453.1:0-32404 GCA_034696945.1 Lipothrix lubbocki | reverse complement strand
TACAAAATTAATAGAAAAATTGATACAAAATTAAATACAAAATAAATACAAAATTAATAGAAAAATTGATACAAAATTAAATACAAAATAAATACAAAATTAATAGAAAAATTGATACAAAATTAAATACAAAATAAATACAAAATTAATAGAAAAATTGATACAAAATAAATACAAAATTAATAATTCGAAACTCTAGCAAATGCTGTCAAAATGGCACCGCCCTGCCATCTAGAGGCAAATAAAGACAAAATCTGCATTTAAACTGGAAAGTGCGGGCTCCAGCAGACGTAGACACGTCACCCAAGACGGCTAAAAGTGACGAAGTATCAACATCCGACGACGGCCTAACTGTAATTAAATGTGGCAAGCTATTAAATCCAAAAATCAATTTTAGCTGAAATAAAGTGAAATTGTCTGGCATTGTTTCACAAGTCATTAGGGTGAAGACAATACACTATAGTCTTTTTTGGAGCTTTGGCTCTGCTAATATAAATAGAATTAAATATTTTAAACACTAAATTGAACTAAGATTTCATTCACAGACAGACTGTTTTTATCCTCCAACTTCCTTAATAATACATATATTTAGGTATTTAGAAATGGCTTCTTTTCGTTGGAAAAATCTGTGGAATATTTCTTCCCTCAGTTGTCTTAGCTTATGTCAACTATTTTTGGTGTTCCTCCTTCCTGGTCTCGTCCACTCCGTCGAATTGACATTTGAACTGCCGGATAATGCTAGAGAATGTTTCCATGAGAATATTCAGAAAGGGGTTCAGACAACTTTTGAATTTCAGGTAATACAGTTAGTGTATGTTGAAATATTATCATTGGAGTATTATTGTCGATGAGGGGCTTCATACATATGTTACTATTTAATGGAATTTTATGTAATTATATAACTCATTTGATGTCCGTATGTGTAGGTTGTGACGGGAGGACATTATGACGTCGACGTGACAATCGAATCACCAGCAAAGACAGTGCTTTACAAAGAAGTCAAAAAACAGTATGATACCCATACATTTGTCCCGGAAATTGCCGGCCCTTACTCCTTCTGCTTCTCAAATGAATTTTCTACCTTCTCCCATAAACTTGTCTACATGGATTTGCAAGTTGGGGATGAAACACCCTTACCCGGCGTTGGAGAACATATTACGGCCATGACCCAGGTAATTATTTAAAGGCTGAATTTAATAAATGACATTCAATGATTTTGTGGAATTACTCTACTTTACAGTTCACAGATATCAGATTTCTCTTTTATAACTCTATCCGCCACATCGGTGAACCTAGTTGGCACATAATGTTTCAACTAACAATAAGTTAATTTTACTTGCCTAGTAATGAGTAGGGATAGGTCAGGTTTATTAAGGACGTTTGTCCTTTTGTAGCTGCAAGCTGCAATAACTGAAAATTAAATGTCTCCAACCTCTTTTGTGGAAATTAGTCTCTGACCATATTCATGACAAATAACATTGTGTACCATGTTTTTGAAATGGCATTGAATTTGATTAAATAATTTGATGTTTTACGATAAATAATACTTTAAAATTTTTATTTGAATCGTTTTAATTTCATCGTGCATTTACTATATTTCAGCTTGAAACATCTGCCCAGCAAATTCATGAAAATTTAAACAGTGTGATTGATTACCAAACACACCATCGCTTGAGGGAAGCCCAAGGAAGGAAGCGAGCTGAAGATCTTAATGAAAGGTAATTGCTTTGTAATTATTGAAACACTTATCTCCCTTCGAATAAGCTTTTTAATGCATGCAGCATAGCTTGTTAATGAATGCGACATAGATGCCACAAACAATTCCACATTAAAATTCCCTAATGTATTTATTCTTTCTTTCCCACAGAGTCCAAATGTGGTCCATTATCGAGACATTGGCAGTCTTTTCAATTTCTGTGGGACAAGTCCTCATCCTTAGGAACTTCTTCTCCGAGAAGAAACCTTCTGATATGCGCAATCCACTGCTGAATACAAAATATTAAGGGTTATGTTAAAAATTAATTTGAAAGTGATTAGAGAATGAAAAGAAAGGGCAGAAATTATTTATTGTCGTCGTCTCAATTGTGGTTCCCGAAATAATAAATACGCAGTAAATAAATATATGTATCAAATTTTCCATTTAATGTTTAGAGACTCCCTTTGTAAAACTTTAGATTCCATACCATCTACTATATACTACCAACGCTTAATGTTGTCGTTGCTATGTTGTGAGTGAAGCTAAGTTTCCTTTGACCAAAAGAATAAACCAAAAATGTCTATGACTATTTGTATTTATGTTTTAAGCGTGAACCTTCGTTCTTCAGGATAATCATGTGTTTAATTGTGTCTTGTTAATGCAACTGTTGGGCAATAAAAACGCTCATAAAATCTAATCAATAACAAAGAATTTAACATTTAAGTATCCATCCTTACAATTAGAACTTTAACTTTGTAACAGACTTGATATCGTTTCAAAATTACGGTACTACTTCTAAACTAACGACTAAACTATACCACACCATAAGTGTGAATGATCAAAATTCTGAGTATCCTATCTCTGTCATTATTAAGCATTAATATTAAGCACTCTTATTCCAACATTCAATTATTCTATCCATTCAGTCTAACACAAAAATCCTTGTAATAGACTAATAGACAATCATATCAATATTTATATAATTCCTTAATACAATAGCAATTCGCTTACAGAATACAAAAAAGCAATTCACACAGTGATGTGGTATACAAAAATTATTCACTGAAACAAAATAATAATAAATATTATTATTCATAATTCATATAGGTATTACAATAATATGTAGCTCACAAAACCAACAGTTACATGTAGTAATTACCCATTTACTAGTACTTATTGTTAGCCTAAAAACCAACAATATCATATACTAAGTTATACTAGTACTTATATAGCCCACAAAACAACTTCATGCAATGTTATTACGTATTATGTACAGCTTACAGCTTGCAGAAATAATCCACACAATCTTGTAGCTCCCACACAGAATAGTTCATAATACCTCTATGTAATGATGTCAAGCATCCATATACAAAAACACTTCTCATAGTCGTCAAATTATTTTCATTTTTGCATCTTTCTCCTTCCGAAACCCGGACTTCATAATCCGAAGCTTTCCCTTTCCCACACTACTACTGCATACCTTCCACTTCCAAGTCAATCCAAATCCAAGTATCTGGAGTAGAGTTTAAGTTTATCTATACATGTCTCAGTATCTCAAAACCCGCAATATCTCTCTATACTATAGAGTCCACATATCTCTAGTAGGACATCTCCGGTGCCGGTAACCTTTATTACAAAAATAGAGAAAGCAATAACATCAAAGCTCGCATATAGCATAGAAGTGCAAGTTTCTGCAATTCTGCATATACAGATACAACTTTACTACAACCCGGTCTCACCGTCAATAACAAGCAAAACGTTATGAGCAGCAGACGAGACACGAGAAGCCCGGCCCGATGCCGATGCGGGAAAGAAAGCATTATGTAAGATAGTAAGGGCATCATCATCCCTTTTTATAATTCTATAGCGTCCTACAATGATTCCTGCAATGCAACAACAACCCCGAACCCGAAAATCGTTCTCTATATAAGTACATCAATCTTCTATATGGCATCCACAATATAATATTCCGCCTAAAAAATCACCCCATATACAATATACAACAAAGTCATCATAACAAAACAACAAATAACAACAGAAAAGGGGGAATGTGAGCAATGAGCAATACTCATCGTATAACGTACTGACAGATGAGAGAACATCATCCGCAAAAGTATCAAAAAGTACTAATTTCTATGTTGAAGGGATACAAATTAGTACATACGGATCCTCCACCGACGCGTATACAAATGTTCAGCATCTAATAAAATAAGCCCAAATTGCTTATAAAAAGTTGTTTATTTCCGTGCTGAATGCCGTCAATTCTCTTATGGAGCCTCTCACGTCCTCTAGCACGGCTTGAACAAGTGACGGGGATCACTGGAGGAGACTAAATAGGCTTGTATACATAGCTACAGGTTTATGGGGCCGTTCAAGTCCCACGTTCCTCAACTTCCCATAACAATACATGTAAACATCCTCAAATATATTAAAAATCTATACTTTAAACTAAATTACAGACAAGGCAAAGTACCCATAGAATTACATTAAAAAATTAAATATAATTAATTAATTAAGCTTTCAAATAGCCTTTCATTGTGCTTAATTTCCTTATGGAAGCTTCCACAGTGTCTGATTGCTCCCAAGAGGTAAAAGTTGTGGGATTGAATGGTAAAAAGGATAGTAGTGAAGAAATACACAAGCAGCAGAGATGCTCTAATGTATAATATGCTTGCTATGTTGTAGACATAGGAGGGATAGGGCTTATTTTGCTGTGGCTATCTTGCTTTGCTCTGTGTGCTCTGTGCTCTGTTGTGAGAGATTCCGCCAGCGGATTTTTCGACTCTTTTTGCCCGTAAGTTTGAACATTTGAGCTGATGGCAGTAGTGTTCAACAGGAGTTTTTAATCATTCACACACGGGTTTCATTCACAGTGAATCTATATAGTTGAGAGTAGTAAAGCTGAATAAAAGGAAAGGGGGAAGCTTATATAAACCTTTTTAAAATGCTCTCTCTCTCTCTCTTTTACCATGAAGCAATAATAAGCAAAGCAAAGTGAAGCAGAGCAAAGCAAACCGAAAAGCAGCGGAAAAAGCGAAGCAAAGCAAAGCAAAAGTGTTTGCCTCTGCTTGATATTTTATTCCCGTGTATATAGTTTTTACCCAAAACCAAAATAAGAAGCCACGCAGAATTAAAATAGCGGGATAAATAGTGAATAATATTTTCTCCAATGAGAAATCCTCATTTTTTGGAAAATTGCTTGATCATCGGCAGGATTATTATTATTACTTAATTACTTCAATAGCTTCTATATTTGTATTATGGAATTAAAAACGATGTAAAAAAGGGGAGAGACAAGGCGGACAAACGTTGTTAAACAACTAAAATCGTTTACTTATAGTGTAATCATAAGTATATTAGTATTGGAATAAGTTCAAGTATAAAAATATCAGAAGTGTTCGGTTGTCGTTGTTTGGGTAATTTTGAGTAATTATATTCTTTTGGTTTCTTCTTCTTTCTAGTTAATGTCATGTCGTGTGTATTATAAGTAATATGTCATCTTGTGTTAATATTATACTGTGAGATTCTCTGTGGTAGTTTGTCAAATCAAATCAGTTGGTTGGTGGTTTTCCCATATATATATATCTTCTGTTTTCATCCCCCGCCCCTGTCAACCTCTTCTGAAGTTCTCAATCCTTTCCTTTGTCACCTTTCTTCGAGGAAGGTATAGATGCTCCATCATAATAATTGAAATCCCCGTTTTCTCGGTGTGGTTGGTTTGGGTGGGAAGGACGTCGCTGTTATTATTGTTATTGTCATCGTGAGCGTGACTGGGGAATAATAACAACAATCATGGCGAAAAAGTCCCCGACTACTTCAACTACGGGCACGATGGGAGCTGAAGTTGATTTCATCGTCCGGACTATGAGTAAGAATCTTTTAAAATTTTATTATACGTAAGATAGCTACTTAAAAGTTGTGGGGATAATAATTTCTAATATCTGTAAAGCGTTTATAGCTCATCTCCCTTCTTATTTGCACCTTGGTTTTGGATTTGTCTTGATTTTATGATCTGGGATTTTTCAGCATTTTAAAGTTCAAATTGGGGCAGACAATTCGGAATGTGTAATTGGGAATGTTTGGTATTCTTGCGTATTTCCTATAACAAGGAAGTAACGTTGTAATTGGAATGGAACCAAGAAATTAATTTCTTGTAAAGAAATATTAAAGAAGGAAAGTTGGGTAATATACATTTTATTTTACGAAAGATAAATTAGAGATTTTAAAATGATCGGCGTAGTCGGCGTTGGCATTTGATATTTTAGAGACTGGAATCTTAAAACTCCATGGTGGTAATTGGTAAATTATATGAACTTTCTTCACTCACGGTTAAATAAAAATATAAATCATAATTTTGTAAGTGTTCAATTACTAAAACTGGATGGAAACGGGATTTTATGAATTATTATTATCATCATTATAAATTTGCGATGGCAAATTGCAACTTCTTGTAACTTGTATATGTGTGTGTTCGGAGCTTTGCAACTTTGTTTGTTGAAGTTGGAACAGCTAAAGCAGAGATCTTTCATCAGATTAAATGTATAACAGTATAACATGAATATTACGTGAATGATGTGTAGGCAGTACAGTAACAGGATTGAGATGTTATAATTAACGTAATTATTATTCAATTTAATAGTTTTGTGCGGATTACTAGTCTGGTCTTAATGCATTGATGCTGTGTGTGTGGGTGTAAAATTAACTATTATTATTTATTTAAGTTCATTTGGTATTGGAAGTATTGTAAGACACAATCAATTTTATATTAAGTTGATTTATCATGCTGGATGATTCTACAGATTATTGTGAGTTGTAATTTGGCATACAATGAATTATGAATGTTGTAATATCTATCTGTTAATTTGTTAATTATTTTCTAAATATTACATATTATTGCGTTTGCATCCAAATGATGTATGAGACAATGTAATCAGATGATACTCAATATCAAATTCCATTATTCATCATATACTTATATAGGAATTACAAGCAATTAAAATACAAATTCACCAGACAGAATCTCTGACTTCATGTTTGCATATTGTTTATTATATAAGTATACTTTAGCAGTACTAAAAAGTATTATTATGTTACAAAAGAATTTATTTTGTTTGGTAAGCTCGTACTAATTTAGTTAAAAGACAGGAAATATTCTTAGGAGATTCATCACCACAATGGAATGGCATGAGAGTCACAAGACTAGAACTTGAGAACTCGTACTTTACTAACTTTACGCTAGTGATTTACGAGATTTGCAATTTCCATTACAAAAGAAAGGGGAAATTATGTTTGCATGATATAATTAGTAGAATTTACAGTATTCTATTCTATAAATGGACTGATTACATAATACATTGCGAAGATATCCGGTTTAGGGTTCTATCAGTGTTATACCAATGCTGAGAATCAATGCACTTACAACTTAAAAAGGATTTTTGCATGATTTGCATTATTTACGTAGCAATTTTGCAACATTTATTAAATTGAGTTTAACTCAGTTAAAAATGCACTAAATTGATATAACGCTAATATCAGTGTATACAGATAACTCTGAAGATGCATGTATGCACTTGGGTCTGGTTCTTAACATGTCCGGCGGACTAACTATAATAATTAATAATATACTCCTTTATTTGATCACATCATTTTGCTAATTTGGTATGGTCTTCCAACAGGATGTCCTTGAATATGATTTTCCTAATTGTGGGCATGATGTATCATGGCAGCTCAGCAAGTTTCATTCCAAGCTGTCGTCTACCTTTATCACCTGTTTTCTTTCTTTCATTCCTTAAGGATGTTCACACTAGCGTGTATGACTCTTGTGTGTTTAACGATAAGTAGATTTCTATATTAGAGGTACAGAAAGTCATTTGTTCATGTGGATGCAACATGCAACAGCAATATTGTGATACTTCTTTTTCTTGGAAATCCATTTTTACAACATAATCCGTATGTGTACAATATTTATCCTAATTTTGGTTCTTATTCATCATTTATTGTAACAGTTCTTCCAACTGTAATTAGTAAACATTTTGTTTTGATGCTTTTGGTTGCCTTCTAGCTGTTATCGTTCCCGCTGTACTCCAATTTCAAATAAATGGTCTGAAAGTGTGATTAGTATTTACATTAAGCTATAAAGCGCCTTTAATGTTATGTCCAAAGGACCAAACGTCGATGAAAATAGTGCACAATTAGTACAATATAGTAGTACACAAACATGTAAAATAAATCCACGATACCGTTGGAGTAAGAAAATATGACTATTTTCAAATGATTACCCTTAGGCAGTCATTGTTGCCTCATTAAGTTTTTCTTACACTGGCCGTGTAACTTTGTTCTTGTTCTAAATTAATACATTACATAATATAATCATAATCTACATTATTGGGGTTTCGCTCCCGAAAGTAAAATTGGTTGTGTGGTACAAGGGTCATATAGTTTCATAGAAAATAACATGTGTGGATGTGGATATGTTGGTTAAAGTCCGAGGGGATCGATAATATAAAGAGTGTGTCGTCGTCGTCCTTCACTTATTATTTTACGGTTATTACCGTTTAGTAATGATGTATTGATACTCGAGCAGAAAACTCATTTACTGATTGAGGTATTGAGGTCTATGCACTCTTTTACTCAATGTCATCAGAGTTAACGTTGTCAGGAGAGCTGTATAGCTGTCAACAACGAATCGACTAAGCTCATGTATTGGATCATGGAATTGGAATAGTCTATATTATATCATAGTTTGGTGCAAGTTTGAACATAATAAATAGAGTACTAGTAAACGTTCACAGGTGATTTTCTAAATGTTTCTTTTACATTGCCCGTTGGTTAGTTATAGTTACCAATTTTAGATACAGTTGTTAAAGTAGTGTGTTTAAGGTATTTATTTTGAATGAAGAACGTATCTATATAGATTGATTTTTATACATGCTGTCCTTAATTAGAAGAACTTTAACTTTAGGTAGGTAGTTGGCTTTCTGCCATATTCTCGGAAATATTTGGTATTATAGAAGTCAATTTCCTGAGTATCATGCTAGAGAGCATTGTTATAGAAGATGTAGACTCAGCGGATTTTATCCCTTCCAGTGTAGAAAAGACTTTAAAAGCAACTTCAGCAAATTAGCTTACAGCGTGGATGGTTGGTTGGCTTGTCACAGCGATGTGCAAAACACTTCTCCAAGTATTTTTATGTACATGGAGAAGTATAGTAGTAAAAGTGTTGGCGTCGATTTTGCTTATGGCAGGTACATACTTCCGTGGGAAAGCTGCTATTTTAGCTTGTCGGGAGCATGGTTCTGTTCTACGGATATCCCATTGAGATAATTTTGCACATGAAAACTAAATGCCAAATTGTTAGTTTTCAAGGTGGAAACGTTGTGTAGCAAATGTATTCACATGTTCGTTCTACAAAGGTACTAACTACCTAGTGCTAATACCACACTACTACACTACGTATTGGGGTAGGGATATCACTATTATACGACTGGGCGTCCCCATCCTCTTTTTATGTTGTTTTGTAATGTTCGTGGTGTGAAATGCTAAGCACTGAACTATTTGCCCGTTCCATTTCAAAGTTGATTTGATCTTACGTTTAATTGGCGTTGAGCTTGTGAAAGCATTCCTTTAAATTAGTACGTAATTAATTAAAAGATAGAATCTACTTGTGGTATTCTAATTGTAAGTGTGTGGTAATCTTGGCAAGGTTTAACTTAAGAATGCGTATTTTGTTTATTTACAGTGGAACGAGAATCCAGCGGCAAAAGAAAAATTCGTCCCAAAAATGTTGAGGATGTTCTTTTACCTGAAGACTCAGATGATTCAGACTATGATTACGTCGGAGAAGATGCAGACTTAGATGAAGATGATTCGGTCGACGAAAATTCTAGCCAATCAGACTCATCTGAGCAGTCAACCGAAGATGATACTGAGACTGATGGAGGTGAGAATTGTAGACAGCTAATTGTTTCGTTTTGTCGTGATTGAACGTACTTGATTTTTGAATTTGAATAACTACTTTCAATCAGTTCAAAGTTTGTTAGTTATGACTATCGGCATAGTTTTCAGATAACTTTCCCGAATTAATGCAATTACGTATGATTTTTGTACGCAGATTCTTCCGATGGAGACAGTGACAGCGACAGTAATAGCGAATCGGATGATGGCAACAAAACTAAAAAATCTGCTCTTCGAGATACGCTAAAAAAGATGAATGACACTTCACCCTTTCGAAAGCCAAAAAAGAAGAAGCGTAAAAAACCACCTGCTAAGTCAAAAGTTAACTCCAGTACAACGAATGCAAGCTCAAGTAATTTGAACAGTTCCAATGCTGAATCTTCTAAGTCAAAGTCTGCTTCTGGAGGAACTGCACTTCAGAATGGTCCTTCCACTGCCAGTAGAAAGAGAAAACAAAAGACAAAATCTAGTAAATCACGATCTAATGGCAATGATGGAATGTCAAAATCCAAATCAAGAAAGAAACGTGACTCTGCGAAAAAGAAAAAGGATAAGAAGAAATCAAAGTACAATTCAGTTTCCAGTCTGCTGGTCAAAATGGATACGTTGCAGGCTGAGGGTAGCAAAGAGGTGAGTTTCGATTTTTGATACTTAGTATGGGTTAATCCTCTATTGCAATTATTTTTTTCCCCAATCATGAAACGTTACGAGAAAACGTTTGCAAGTAAGCAAACGTGATAAGTTCACGAGTTTTTGGATTGTCATTTTATTTTCTGATTCAATACGTTCCAACAAAAAATATGCTTCCAGTTTATGCACTCTAAGGCATGTAATTTTTCTATTTCCAGATTAATCTCGACCATCGCATTTGTTGGTTTTGTTTGGGAGACAAAAGTGACGAAACTAACGAGATTATTGAATGTGATGCTTGTGGTATAACCGTTCATGAATGTAAGTTTTCCGTGATACTGTCATTTCATGCCAGTGCTTTATCAACTTATGTAAATGAGTATTTTTGTTTTTGTTGTGTTATAAACGAATACCATCTTTCCCATCTGTTTTAGTTTGCTACGGTGTCAGTGATAACGTGAGTGTTTCTAGTGGAACAGAATCTTCGAATTCGACCGAACCTTGGTTCTGTGATGCATGCAAAAGTGGGATTCGAAATATTACTTGTGAACTATGCCCAGCGAAAGGTTAGAAAAGTTTTGTATTTGTTTTGCCTGCCGAACATATTATCATTATCTCTTAATTATTTGACATTTTAATGTATTTTAACTGTATTAAATTGCCGAGAGCATCTTCTCACTCGTATTTATTTACTTAGGTGGTTTATTCAAAGAGACAACTACTGGTCGTTGGGTTCACTTAATTTGTGCAATGTACATCCCTGGAGTCCGAGTTTCCGACGATGGTACAACAAATATGCTAGAACTTAGTTACTCTAATTGGGGATATTACCTTTGCTCAGCCTGTGAAAGCGAGCGAGATGCAAGGATTGGAATTTCCATCCGATGTGATGCTGGTCTTTGTAAAACTTACATTCATGCAACTTGGTATTACTGCAAAATCAAGAAAATTACGCTACTAAACTTATTGTGAGGTCCTTGAGGAGTTTTTTCTTAGTTTTGCAATTTTATCTTTACAGCGCGCATAAAGCTGGACTTTTGTCGGACCCAACAGTAGCAGGGAACTTAACTGGTGAAGTTGCCGACCCTTACTACGCAGCATGTAGAATGCATACGAATCGTGAAGTTGCGAGGTAAGTTAAGATAACTAGCCAAATTAAATCTTCAACGCCAATCAAATTGCTATAGTAAGACAATTGAAACGTTTATTGTACCTTCTGTTTTTCCAGACGTCGCTCAGAAAGTTACAAAATGTTGCGTGAACAAATTCGTATTCGACAAGAACGGAAAAAATCAGAGAATTTGACTGAAACAGAAAAACTAGAGCAGACTAGAATACAACATAAGATTGAAAAATTCCGCTCAAAAATGGCAGCCAAATTTTTACAAAACAATATGGTGGACTCTTCACTTTTGTCAAGATTCCCAACTATTGTCACCACAACGGCCACTCAACCTGATCTGCCTCTTTCGTGGAAAGAGGGTACAAAGAAACCTCGTATGCTTCACACAACACCCTTAGTTGACAAATTTTTAGCCAAGGCAGCAATAATTGGTCATGATATTAAGTCTCTCGAATTGGAAGACAAACACGAAAGAATTGCTTGTAATGTGAAACGGAAGTGGAACATACAACCTGCCCTCTCCGTTGAGTATGCGGCCTACTATGCTGATCGTGAAACAAGACTGTCCACGTTATCCGACCAGTGTGAAAAGCTTGAGAGAGACAAGATTCTTCTGATAGATCAGCACGCTGGAATGAAAAGTATTTATGAAGATATGGATGAAGCTCATAAAGAACAAATGGAAGAAGAGAAAGCGCTTGCCAAGACAATGGATTCCTTACGAGAAATCCTTACTCTACTTTCCCCTACTAATAAAAATTTGAATAGAATAGTGGTTCCCAAAAGACGACCCAGTGGTTCTGCCGGTCGCAAAAGTCCAGCTGCCAAACGTGATAGACGTAGTAGTCCTAATACTAAAAGGAGTAAAGCAAAAGCCAAATCCTCACCTGTGAATGGATCTCAGTCACCGTCAGGTAAGGGGAAATGATTAGGATTTGTGTGAAGAAATTAAATTTATATTAATCATAAATGTACGTATATATTAATAAAAATAACGTTGGTTGGTTCTGTTGTAGGACGCTTAAGAATAGTCAAATGTGCAGTTTGTGGTCATTCTGAAAATCAGCATTTAATTACTCGATGCGATAAATGCAAGAAAAACTACCACCTAGGTTGTTTGGACCCTCCTCTTTCCAGAATGCCTAAGAAATCGAGAACTTTTGGATGGTAAGTTGCCCCGGAATTTCAAATTGTATTTAAATACAAGCATGTGGCGTTACTGTGATACGTTGATTCTAAAGTCATTTGTACTATTTTTTACAGGATGTGTTCTGACTGTGGAGACGAATCTGAAGAATCTGATCACACTCCAGTGATAGATACTGAGGCTCCACGAACTCTACGAGGAAGGGAGAACCTGAAGAAGCCGAATAAATATAGAAGTGGGGGCTCTCCTGCAAGTAATCATATTGGTGGTGGTGGTCATCCCAAAACGAAATCTCCTGGATCATCCAGAGAACCTAAAGACTCGAGCTTGAGCTCTGCTAAGCATTTATCAAATTGTAGCCAGCATGCCAGTGGCGACACTAGTAATTCCAACGAAGGGAAATGTCAAACTTGTACTCGGGAGGATCTTAAAAAGAATTTAGTTATGTAAGTAATTTTAATTCGAGCAAGTGCTTCGTTGTGGCTCTAATATAAGGCGTAGTTTAGTTGGAAAGTTGTTTGCCCAATTTTTTTTGGCTGTTAATGATTGTATTTTTTTTGTCTTAGTGGTATTATAGATGTGGTTATGTGAATGTTGTAAAAGTGTTCGTGTATTTTTTTTATTTTCAAGGTGTGACAAATGCTATCTTGAGTTTCACTTTTTCTGTCTCCAACCACCATTAAAGTATTCCCCTAAACGGCGGGGCTACTCATGGTTCTGTGCTAATTGTGATGACGCCTCGTCCGTTGATTCTCAACACTCTTTAAAGGTATTGGGAAGAGATTTGTAGTCTGTGTGCACTTGAATGTTGTATTGTATTCGGTCACTGTGTTTTCGGCATTACATTACAACGGAATTTTAATTAAACAAATTATTCTTCGGTTTTGTCTTTCAGGTCTGTTTAGATCCCTTGGAAGAGTTGGAACCGTTGACCTAGTGTTTGTAGTTTATATTATTAATATTAAGTAACAATAATTTAATTGATTATAATACATACGTATAGGAAATGAATTTGGTTTATTCAACTGTGCGTAACAAAATTTACTCACTTACTACATTAGATGTGGGCAATAAGTTTAATATTGGTTGTTCGTGTGATGTGAGCAAGATTTAATTAATTCGTGTCTTGTGTCATTGAATATTACATTCGAATGTTTCTGCAATACTGATTGTCATGCATTATATTATATATAGTTGCGAAAACTGTAAACCTCATACTTACAATTAGTTTCTATAATATATATTACTGTTCATTTAACGTTGTAACACACATTGTGTTGATTGTACTCATGCATTCCATTGGTTTTAAAGGAAAATTATTTTAGCAAATGACTTGTTTGTTGTTTGTGATAGATTCTGAAAATTGTCAGTTGTTCCAATAAAGTTTCACAAATCTATACTTGTTTCATATTTTATGATTTGTAGCTTGTGATTATACTTTAAAAACATGTAACCATTATTTTTCTAGCTTAAGTAAAACTAACTATCGAGTCGAGAACATAAGGTAGAGGTCGAAAAATAAAGATTAGTTCTTCTACTAATTTCTCCCCCTCGATCTCTAGGCTGATACGGCTGATACAGATTTCAACCTTTTCTACTCTATGCTCAGTCCTCGGAGGCGCGAAAATTAAAATTTTGTGATCACTAAATGTTGAACAAAACTCTATCACTACAAACCTTGTCTAGTCTTTACTTTTTTAGTTTTGTGAGAATGTAATTAATTTAAAATCAGGTATTATTTAGGGCATCCTGAGGAATTTTGCACACCCTTATTTAATTAAAGCGGAGTTAATTCCTTAACCATGGCTTTCGGCAAAATAATAGCTTTCGGATTGAACATAGCGAAGCGGAATATTTACTTGCGTGGCCAAATTTTAAATAAACAATTTCTACCTAATTTATCATTATCACAAACACATATTTGTGGTAAATATTCCAGTAAACCATCGGAAATTGAAAGTTTGGACCCCGGCCTAATTAGTCATCTGGAAAGAACTAGTCTAGTTGGATTTGGGAGTGAAGAAGCTGTTGCAAGACTTCAAGAAGCAATCAAATTTGCATCAGTTTTGTATGAAGTTAATACGGATGGAGTTCAGCCGATGGATTCTGTTCTGGAAAATGAGTAAGATACAGATTTATTGACAGTATTTTTAATAGCCTTCGTTGATCCATTTGTGTAGTAAGTAGTAATTAATTGAAAATGAAGGATCAACCATGTAGATTTGTTACCACAAAAATAACTTTTACTTACAGCGGGCCCAATAACCTTTGCGCCCTGGCCCTGGGCTTTAGCTATACGCTGAATGTTTCTCAATATTTGAAAAACATGTTCTTGTGGGGAATTTAATTCTGAATTCACACATATTTTTAGATTTCAGGTTGGCCCACGAGTAACGACGCTATGATTTTTTTTCAGAAATAATTTTCAACATTAAGTCTTACGGACAAAATTTACGTTTTCACAAATATTTTAGTTGTATTCGCATATTTTCTGCAATTCTCAACGGATTTCAACATTAATTTTTGGTGCATTCGGGATAAAATTCTCTACCAGAATTACTATTTTGCTTGTTGCCAACTGTGGAGGATCTTTGTCAAACTATTTTGCCCTTTCTACGATCGCCCTTGTGTCCAACATTTCACAATGATTTGTCAAGCCTCAGAAATATGCAAAATAATCATTCTGGTAGAGAATGTTATTGTAAAAACAGAATTCGTTGAAATCCGTTAATATACAGTAATTAAGGCCATTAGACGATCAATTTAAAACTTTTGGCTTATGTCCTGAATATTTAGAATTAGAACTAATATTCTAGACTTGCTATAAGCTGTCGCATCTGTGTTTCGATTTCAAAACAAAAAATACGTGTAGATTCGTAATAAAATTCTATACATGAGCCTATTTTCATTGAGATTATATAAACACCCCCGGCCCAAAGGTTATTGGGCACTCTGTACACATGTGTTAAAATAATAATGGAACGCATAATAATTGATGTTTTGATTGTACAGTTAATATTAAAAGATGTTTTTATTTTAAAATTTACAGAACTATTTACTTAAGAACTGACGAACCGGCTCAAACCCACCGGAAAGATATAATCTCTAATGCTGCCATTACAGAAGAAGATTATTTTGTAGCGCCGCCAGGAAATATTCCTTTGGAGGCTTCCAGATTAGCTCAAGATCTTAAGAAATCAAATGTGTAGCCTTAATTGTAGTCATGATTATGTATGCCGTAATTGCCGTTCAGTAGTTCAACGAGGAATAAAAGGTGGATTTTTTAAAGACTTCTTGGGAAAGAAAGTGAGAAAACAGTTACGTGCGGGCACATTGCTGTAGATTTATTAAGAATTCTGGGTTCAAAACACATACATATATAACCTAAGTATATATCATTAAAAAGCTTACGGCATTAGAAGAATCGTACCACCAAGTATGAAAATGACATATACCGTAATTAGATTGACCCAAGTCTAGTTTAAAATTTTCAACTGAAAGTATGTGATGTTGGCTTTAGCGTTTGCAATGCATTAATTGATGTTGGATTGGGGTGAAACGCTATTGCGATACGTATTTAAAGAAAACGATACGTTAAAAACTTGATTCTTGTCTCGGTGGATCGAGTGTATGCTCACTATAGCACTATAATAATTATGTAGAATATATTTTCCATTGCATTCCTTTTGCACGCTTAAAAACAAAACTAAAATAATTCTGAATGTCAAGAATATTGACAAATTAATATACCCACTATTTGAGGGATCATCGTGTCAGCAGCTATTTCTCCTCTCTCAAGAAGGCACCAAGTGTAGCATGGAAGCCTACTATTTCCCCAAAAAATCTTAGCATATTTTTTGGCCTCACAAATCCACAACAAATCAGAGCAAAATTGCAAATAATTTTGAAATTATTTTGCGAATATGGTAAAAGCTGCATACGTTGGGGCTTTATTGTTGCGATATTTTGTTGTATCTAATTAATACTATTCTTATGCTTTGTACGGCAAAATGTTAATGAAACTTCAAGTCTACTATTTTGATGGTAAAAATCTGGTAGCTTTAGTCCTGGGTGCTTTGTAACCACTGCGCCCAAAGTTTTAGACAGACATCCAGTATTTTCAACAAATGATTCTAGTATAGAATTTGATTGAGATTGCGAATGCATCAAATCGGAAGTAGTTCATTCAGCTTGTATTTATTTATCAATACTAAAAGTAAGTTTAAAAATATTTGAGTAAGTATTAGATGGATAATAATCAAATGGAATGCGGAATTTTAAAAGGCTATCATACAAGTTACTGCGTGTAATTTACAGATACAATTTTTATAATAATTTTATTTATCGTCACAATGTATTATGTATTCCGTGTATACACGTATACACATATAGTAACGGCAAAATGGAGTAAAACGGGTTGGTCCTTCCATTCTATCATTTTTGTTTCAACGTACCCCATCCGGTATTGTGAAAGCCAAGAATTACCTTAATTCGCTTGTTTTTAACATTTTCTCCTCAATATTGTTTATATACTTATATTGGATATATCCTATTTTGCTGTATATTATTTTTGTAAATTTTCGACTGCTGAGACACGATTGCATTTTAAACTATTCGAACTTCTCTGCTCGTTAACCAACAAGTATCTTCGTGGTGTGTAGTACATAATGATGCAAGCCCAAAATGAAAACACCTCTCGTAACTTGTGTGTATAAGCAAGTGCAAAAATGTAATACCCGGAGGCTTTATTCTTAATGTACGGAATTGATGGTGCTCGGTAGACTGCCTTGACGTTTACTTCCCTCGCAAACCCCTACACCAACAACTTCGGTTAAATTGTACAACACTTCAGTTTTGTTATGGGGAAGCAACTTGCATATCTAAATGAGGATCAACAAGGCACAGCTAAAACACAGCATAAAAGACTGCGAATCACCCTTCCATTATTTCCATATATACATACAATCATTTCCACTGGCACATTACTTATATACTTAGATTCTTCATGGACATGGTGTGGGATCTAAACTCTTGCACACATATAACTCCATTAATATCTTGCCTTCATTCCTGCAACAACATAACAACAATAACAAGCACTTCAATGTTTCTACTTACTACACTTGTTCTCCGGTAATACTTCTCGAATCTCGATGATGCTTAATGTCACTACGTGCATATACAAACATCCGACCTTCCCATGTCTTCCCTTAAAACATCCTGTGATCCTGACTTTGCAACGACAACGACCATTGTACTCTGGCGAGTTGGTTCACTAAAAGGGCAGTTGTTTATCCCCCTTGTGCAATAAATCTGAGCCATCTTCTTCTCGGGTTGCTTTAGCTATAATGTATTTTCCACGGTCTCCATGCTCCATGAGATTTACATGCACATCTATAAATATGCTTAAACAAACTCATATGATTTTTCGCCATATATAAATACGCAAGGGCAAAATGACATTGTCACACATACAGGGTAAGCTGCTTGCATGGTGGAATTACACGGAAACGGTCAGATATCGGCTTCTGTCTTGCGAAAATTACATGCTATAAATCTGAATGAAGCATCTCTATCCAGAAAGCCGGCATCTCCAGCCGTAAATATAAATCAAGCGGAATTGCTATTCCTCAAAAAGATGCTGCTGCTGTATACTTATACAATCCAAAGCCTGCCCTTGAAATAATGCACTGCTACCCATAAAATTAACTTGAAGCCGCAAGGGAATCTCTAAAATACTATAAGCGTAATTATGATGTCATTTCGAATGAATTGTATTCGTTAAGAGACTCAATGGGCGTTAGTAATTTGAATTGTGTTCCATTAAATAATTTATACACCAAGTATAATTACATAATGTATTATTTAACAACATAACAAACGTTTTCTACAGTATAACAAATTATCCCGAAAATAAATTTTAATGCATATTAACGTGTAAGAGTCTCCAGTCAACACTAAAATGCAGTAGCATTACATAGTAGCTAGCTTAGTATAATCTCCTCAATAATTATCACGATTTTATGAATTTATTGCAATATAACCGTTTCACGTTTAACATTTAAGCCACACGCACTTTACGGCGTTGCAGGAGGCAGGCATTTGTATTATTTCTTTGTCCGCTGTTTGTTTTAGGCTGGCGTCGTTGTCGTTAATCCGCTACGCTAAGCAATGGTTTTTATTTCTACGTCATATCATCAGCATAAAACGTTTGACGTTATTAATACGAAGTCGCATTTAGTTTTAATATTTGTACTTACTTATGCTTGCATGCAATATTGTCTCAATTGATCCAAAATATTTGAAGTGTAATAATCGAATTTCTAAAATTTAAAAAAAAATAGGTTATTTATATGGAAGCTACCAAGACCGAAGGTATACAAGAACTTCGTCAAATCCAAAATCATCTTGTTATAGTCACGGAGGGCATTGTATTACATACCTAACTACCTAACACACAGGTCACAGCTCACAGGTAGGTAATTTAATTATTTTGGCATCATTGGCATGTCTTACTTTGCATATGTTGCATGTATGGAGCCTAACGTTGATAAAATATTGATCAGGCTATAAAATTGGACGCCCAGGTGAAAAAATTATTCCTAGCATATGTACATCTATTACATTTTTTATATTACACAGTAATTTCTTGAAGATATAATTTGCAAGCGTTTAAAACGTGGTTGTTTAATACTTATATACCACAACCACCCAAGTTTTTTTTAGCTTATTATAAAAGTATATAAAGCGTTTTTGGTGTTAATATACGTAGTATCAGGTTTTAGAATCCTTGTAAAAATGAGATTGAGAGGTGTTATTATTATATTATAAAGTATGTTTTTCTATAATGTTGTTAACTGGCGACAAGAATAAGATGCTATTAAATAAGGTCTGTTTTTCGAATATAAAATTGCGGTGCTATTATAAAAGACTGTTTGACGATTACAAAAAGCTCTTTCGGTGGTGTTAATATAAAAATTTAGTTGTGCTAATATATTCAGCGAAGGCACTCATGCTTGTTTGGAAGAACAATTGTTGAACCGGAATGTAATGTATACTTATAGTAACGTGTGTGTAATGTGTGTTTGTGAATCTCGGCTTGTTATAATAACTTAAACTTTTAAAGTATATGTGAGAAGAGTATAGAATAGAGCTGGTTTTTAATGCAAGTCCGTTCAATTACCATTATTTAGTTTTCCAGAGTGGATTGTGGATGTGGATGAGCAAAAACAACGCTGGGGCTTGAGAGGAGTCGTATTATATACAAGACTTTTTATTGCAACAAGAGCGTTGTGGAAGTGTAGGGAACGCTCGCTTCTCGCGAAACAACCCATGCGTCTGTGGGACTCAAGAGCAGTCACAGCGTAGCCCCGAGTTCAGTTACTTGTTCGCAGTCCTGATGGCAGCTTGTGCATTGCACCTGGTCTGATCTCGTGTCTCTGATCTTCTTCATCTTCGTTTCAGTTCCAGTGCTTACCAATAATAATCCATTTATTATATAGCTGCCAATCTACATTCTATACCATCGGAAATTGGAATCCAATCCAGTCCAATACTCCTATATTGGGATATTGACGACATCGGTATATATACAGGCTTTGTCCGTATATCAACAAGGGGAACACATACCAGAACACCGGAGGAATTAAATATACAAATTTGATTGGAATTTCAAGAGAAAAAAATTTAATCTACCTTTAGGTATCTCATGAAATTTAGTACCACGCGATATTATTATTGTTTCTCAAGGCTGGAGTGCTCTGCCGGAGTCAAGACCTGAGGTTGCGGTTACCAGATCTTCATTGGGGCAACTCAACTCTTTGCGGTAATTCTCTTCGAATATTGTATTGTCAAGGTATACGTTTTCATTTCATCATTTCCATGCTACTGCATGGAATTCTTGAGGTAGAATAACTTGTGGGTGTTGTGGTTATTGATATAGAAACTGTATGTATTGTATAATAATTGTGCTATATATACTGTATAATTATACACAATAATTGCATTTGAGTATTTTCTGAATGTGCTGGAGAAATTGTTGCATACTTGATTTCTATATTTGGTTTTGGATTCGGGTACTCTGTGGGTAAGGCAAATATTAATAAATTCACAAAATAATGAAGTAATAATGTCTGAATTACATGTCTACAGATCTGAAATCTGAAGATCATCGCGGAAATTTCAGCTGCTGGATATTGTGAGCAAATAACAACTTGGTTGTTTTTGTGGCTTCTTTGACAGTCATCCATTTACCATTTGGGCCTTTCCCCGATATATAGTGCTCTGGGAGAGAGACAACTGACGCTTTCCAGACCGGTATCAAGTTACTTTTACTTAAGTAGGAAAACATTAAGGGAAAAAACGGAGGCATCAAGCTATTAACGGTATTGATTCCCATCTTATGGACTGACGCACGTCGTACATACGTACAAACATAATCACTCTTGGAAATTGACCGGAGGAGACGTCCAAGTCAGAGCTGCACTCTCAATTGAATTGAACATCAAACCCGTCTTTATAATACATTTTACTACAGCAAGTAATTTGCACGCAATCTTTGCTGTGCTGTCAGTCCCAACTGTTCAACCTTGTAGTAGAACCTACCTCAGAGGAAAACTTCAAAGGATCGTCGACGTCGGCT
Organism: Lipothrix lubbocki; assembly: GCA_034696945.1. Taxonomy (NCBI): domain Eukaryota; kingdom Metazoa; phylum Arthropoda; class Collembola; order Symphypleona; family Sminthuridae; genus Lipothrix; species Lipothrix lubbocki. The sequence continues at coordinate 11,214 of JAQGAK010001453.1, read as the reverse complement.
CCGCATAAGCTCTGCAGTTCAGTCGTATCCCGTCTCTATACTTGCGTGAATGTGTGTGTTCCAGCGTAAATTTTAATTATAGCAGCCAAGCAGTAGGTATATAATTACGGCGAACATCGGAAAGTATAGCCAATTCAGCAGGTATTTATTACACTTGATAATTCAAAGTTCAATTTACTTCCAGTGAATTTCACAGTGTTGACCCAGTTCGATTCATTTCGTAATAAATCTCTTTGCAAAAAAAACTTGCAGTAGTGTGTGGTTGAAAAGCATCTCGGAGTAAACTCGTTTTGGATCGTATCGGATCGCGGTTGGAATATTTGTGAAAACATATTATTACTCTTGAGTAAGCGATCGACATACTTTTACTAACTTCAGTACATATACACAGGTTATTAGATTGTTCCTTCCGAAGAAAGTTTCCCCGACTGGAGCTATCAGCGTCGTGTGAACTAAGCTTGGGTGAAGAAAGCAAGTAAAGAGAAAAAAGAAGAGAAAATTTATTTTGTTGTTGACCTAAAATGTGCTGGTTGAAGGGAAAGGAATCGATTTTCCTCTTGCTCGTAGCAGTCACTCTGTCTACGTGCCCTACTTGGACACAAGCGGGAGACGTCCGTGACTTGATGAACAGAGCGAATGAACTCAAAGAAGTACGTATTTTTTATTACTGTTTTTCATATCTGTAAAACTATTTAATCGGCATCTATGTACATAGTTCAAGCATCCATTTGAAACCGAAATCGGTGTTCTGCAAATCAAATTTTGAGACTTAACGATTATTTTGCAGCTTCATAGGGCTCCCACAGGGCGGGCTAGTCATTGTTTATTTACATATGTGCGTCACTCGTATATTGTCGCCGCTTTCCAGAATCTCATACAAATGCAACACCGGCAACACGAAGCCGTTATTGCTCTGTATTTGCGACAGTAGTTTCACCTTCGCCATACAAATAGTGATGCACAAAAGATAGCAGCGAGAATATACTTGACATTTGAGTACAACTGTTGTGCCTTTTGATATGTCGATCCAAGTCGAAGTTGATTAATTATTTATTTGGCCATTAGGAGTAGTAGTTATTCGATGCTAATAACCCCAAAAGCGGAAAAGCAATTTTAGGCAATTACAAATAATCGTGCAATTACCGACGTTAACGTCATATCACGTAATAATGGTGTTCAAGTATGTGTATCCGGTGGATCGTAATTTCTTCTATAGATTTCTTGTAAGTTTGAATACGTACGGTACATATAAGTAAGTACTAAATGTGAAAGCTAACCTGGGAATTTACGCAATCATGACATGAAATTTTGTTTAAATTCACCTTTTCAAACCTCATCGCCACTTGATTGAAAGACACTTCCATGTAATACAAATACAAGTGTGGAAACCATACTCGTGCATGGTTTGGTTTCATGTTCAAATAATTGCTTTGACATGATTTTGACTCTACGTAGCGAAGCTCATAAGTGGCTCTTCACATCAGCTTTTATAATTGTTAGGATTGCTCCGAAGACTCTGGAATGCACTTATCATTTCCTTGTGGTATTCAACCTACAACTACAGGTATCACTGATGCAATTAGATTTTATATCCGCGTCACGACCTAGCTGCAGTGCAGTTAATCTTTTTCTCATCTTCTCTATCTCAATGATAAAAGGTTTACATATTGCAAATAATAAAGGTTTATTTAGCTCTTGAAAACATTCCACATATACAAAAAAAACTGCTTTTGCAGTTGCTCGTTCAGGCAGACTCGCTCTTGACTTTGAAGTATGTACCAAACTAATTTATGTATTTTAAATATTTTAATTAATTGTTTACGTTTCGTACACACAGCAGTATTAGACAGTGGAGCCTCAAGTTGCTTAAAATTTAGCGGAAGATCTATAACCACATTTAGTTTAATTTATTGTAAGGCTGAAAATTCATTATAATATGAGTTATTGGTACTTATATCCACCTTAAAACAGATTAATAAAAAATCCTCGGCTTCAAAGGCTTATTTGTAAGTTCAGTTTTAATATTTTTACAACACTTGAAGTTTTCGAATATGTAATTTTGTTCCGTCTTTTGAAACCATAAATATTGAAAAATACCACTTGTTTAATACTGAAAATCTTTTTATTCGGTATTTGGCACTTGGAGTCATGATTCCATAGGAGAACATGAACCCGCTTTCTGTCTGCGTCGTGTATACAAATATGTGTGTGTGCACATTTCTAATTGAAACATGTTTAGCTTTAAGTTGCAAGTTTGAAATTGAACATTGAGTTTTAAGTTTTTTTGTTGTCTTGCCCTCGCCTATGTACCCACTCCTTCTTACTCCTGCACTGAACTGCTGTTGTATGAAAAAGAAAGACAGTCAAAGGGATTCAGGGTAATATTTTGAAAGGAAAAAGTTCATTCCATTTGTCATTCTGTTAGTTCGTGGCACTAATTGCCAAGAAGTGCGTAAATTCTCGAGTTTCCATGTGCGCCCGTTTAATGCACACACGCACTAAAGCTCTGTACACAATTTGAATGCAAGTATCTACTTATATAAGTATACTTGTAAAGTTCAAAGTTTTATTTCACTTGAAGTGACTTGACTTTGACTGCTTACTGGCTTTACAACATTATAAAGAGAAGAGGAGGAGGTTCGTGGAGGAAGACTTCGACTGGAATTAAGCAGACACCCCACAGTAGCGGAAGATGTTTCATTTAGCCTCCAACTGTTTGTCTATATTTGTGTATCTTTTTCACTAGAAAGTTGAAAGAAAATGAAAAAAGAAATGATGTTCCTTCTCCTTTATCCCTAATGATGGATGTTGTTAATGAGTTGCTCAAGTGGATCAAAGGGATGATAAAAACAAGCTTCGTGCGGTATGTATGTGTATGTGTATCATCTCTACCCTCCATACATTGTTTAGGTATTCGTATGCCACCAGTGCAGAATATGTGTCGGTTTTTTTTACTTACGCACTGCATGCACTATTCCTCGGCATTTAGAATGCATGTAAAAAGCCAGAAAATATGCTTCGGAAAGAAAAGCCCGTAAATTGTGTGTGTTGGTTATGCTGTCAAAGGGGAAGGAAGTTGGTGCAAATCAAATGAAGATAAGGTGCGTGCATATTTATTTCTATAATCTCCTGTGTCTCTGTGTAATATGCGTGAGGCTGTTGTCGGGTGCAACCTTCTTCATTTTCTTCCAATTCATTTTCCTCGCCCATGTTCTTCTTAGTATAGACTTACTTATATTTTCTCGGCTTTTTATCTGTAACTCATTAAAAAATTTACTGTAAAGTCATCCCTGATAAACAGACGTAAACTGTTGGGAGCTGCACAATTTACGAATACAATGCTATTTCACACATTTAAAACCATTTTTTCTTCTTTAAAAGACGACTGCTCTACTGCTTTTGACTGTACTGTGTAAAGTAACCTAAAGACCTGAGAGTATGTAAAAGTCTTGTGAGACTTCATATTTACTGTATGTATGATCCAGTATGTGTAACGTACAACTATGTACATATGTATAACTATATGATGCACCTATGTTATCACGTTTGTGTACTACCTAGCCAAAATGTGTAGTGCCTGTACTAATGCAGTACATTATTATGGCATTTAGGGTGCCATTCACACGTCTCAACACACAGACGGAGATCTCCAAGTCGTTACTTTATACTCCATCATTGCTATCATTTTCTACAGCCGGTACTCAGTTTCAGGGAAAAAAACTTTTTTTTAAACTTGCTTTTAATATATTTGTGCGTGCATGCTGTGTGTACTTTTCAGTGTTGTACACACACATGCATACATAACCACAACTTGCCATTGCCACACACGAGCTTTTCCACACACACACACAAACACACATTCAGTGATAACGAAGCGCCGTCAAAACGATAAATGATAATTATGCATATAAGTCATGTTGAAATTTGTGGTCATAAAAATTTTCTTCACTTGTTTTTCACCCATTTTCACCTCACAAGTTTTCTGTCCTCACCACGAATATTTTCCTAGATCCTTGAATTTCCCTCTCCACAGAATGTACAATTAATGACATAGAACGACTGGAGTTTAAAGTCGTCGTCGTGATGTACGTTACTGTATATTATGAACGTTTTATGAAACCATTTTCTCCTTTTGTTCTTGTTCTCGTAAGGTTAGAGTTGTAACTGCGTGTGCACACATATGTTATTTTTAGTGCCGAGCAAGTCAAGCATTTAAAGATTATCACACTGGGATTACTTTTTAGTATGTGGAGTGTTGACGTAAGGCACCATTACTTTCTAAAGCGATTGCTACTATTGTTTCCACTTTTTTTCGGGAAATATATATACTTATATATAGGCGTGTGTGCTTGTATGTGGTATCTCTGTACCCATCTTATATACGCATACGATTTACTGATGCGTTTCTGAGGTCAAAACAGTGGCCCTAAAACAAGCCACCTTGTATGCAGGACCATTACATTTCTCCTCTCTCTCTCTCGTCATTATTGTGTATGTCAGGAATGGAATGAAAACCATGAAAGAATTTTTTAAAAGATAGTTGCAATGGTTACAATTTACAATGCTCAATGTTACATTTCAGATAGTGAGTCTGAACACGTGTGCGTATGCACGTAGTTTTCACTTATAAATACACGTACGTAATAATATTGCATCTGCAGGACATGCAATAAAAGCGAAGGAGGAGGGAAAATTCTTTAGAATGAATTCTTAGAATAAAGTTATATACTCCTCAGAGATTGCATCACCCGTTTTCCTTCCATGTTTAGTGCTTCGGTTTATTATATATGAACTATTCTGCAAGTAGACGGGAAACAATTCCAACGATTTGCGCACATTCTGTGTTGTGTGCTGTCTTTTGTCTTGTAGAGGTTGTCAAGAACAATCTCCAGTGTTCTCTTTTTTGTATATTTATTTTGATTCTAAACACGTTTAGCAATACTTTTCACAGCATTTAACTAGTTTCTTGTGACTGGAATCATGGGAGCGACGAAAAATTGTAATGAATCTTTAACTCCCAGCGAGAGATGTTCCAACAAGACATTGTTATATGTAAATACATATAGGTGTTTATAGCTTTCCAAAGCTTTAGAATTGTTCACAACAAGAGAGATAGAGAGAAAATATAGAGTAGTTGTAGTCGTATTCAGAAATCAAATTTAAAATCAGGAGATGCTGTCTGGCTTTTTGGAATCATGACTGGAAGTTCCAATTAGATCCTGTCTAATGCAAAACTCTATATAATGGTAAATAAATGGCTCTGTGCTTACACAATTTGTATCTTCGTTCAAATCCTGCATAGCTGCAGTCAGTCAAATCTACATGTTTATCTGTATGTATGTTATTTATATAGTTCGTAAGATTCCGCAATGCAAGTTTTGTTGAAGGGACGGATAAATTTACGACGGGTCGGTTGCTCCCTTTTTTATGATTGTTTGGTGATTCATGTCTGGAGAAAAAGAGTTTTTCCTTGATAAATAAGTACTGCAGTCAGTGGGTCATGAAAACAATACGCAAGTCTGCTCTGTTGGCTGGATGGAGAGCTGTCGTATACGCATGGAACGACCAAATTATACATACGTGGACGGAATTGCTACAGTATTGATAAAAAAGTTGACATATTTCCACAAGAGTTTTCGGATGTTTTCATCTGGCTTCCTTCAAGCTCTTAGACTTTTCGTTACGGTAATCTACCTACCTACCGCTGCCAATGTTGGCATGCCGGAGCTACTGAATGAATTTAAGTCAGATATAAGCTTCACGTTGACAAAAGTAAATGCCACGGAAAAGGCAGAGAAAAAGAAATGTCTCTCTGCCACAAAGTTTTTTCTCAATAGAAACTTCGGCTGTTGTTGAACTTTGTCAAGTTGACATTCTGGATAAAACTACACTGAGCATAAAGATGAAAGATTTTTGCTAGAGAAAAGAAAAACTTTCAGGACTTCTTGACCCGAAAATCGTTTACATTTATTCAACACCTTATTTGTTTGTAGCATACAAAAGATTTTGTGATTTATGACTTTATAAGGTAGTACAAAGTACAAAGAAAGTATTAGTATTCATTAAAAAATTAAACCTACTTTAGGATGGAAATGTAAGTTTCCAACTGTCAACTAAATCTCATTATGTTTGAACAAGCTACTATATCGTTTAGCCGGTTGTCAGGGAAATGTGAAAAAAATACACAAGGAAATTACTTGCCTGCAAATTAGTCTTTAAACTTTCAGCGCAAAATTCAGTGGGAGGACAGGAAGGGAGACAGGATTTAGATTGCGTAATTAGATTTGAACACAGAGGGAATGGCTGAGCATTTGGGTTCGTTAGTTTGGTCGGTAGGGATCCGTTGTCGTTGAAATTAACTGAAATAAAAATTAGCGAAAAAAATCCCATTAGCAATCCTTGACTGTTGTAGAAGGGCTTCTATACTTACAACTAGAAGAAGACATGGAGTCTTTAAAAGTGTGAAATACACTGTCTATATGCTATATGGTCTCCTCTTTTAACTCAACATGTCACACCATATGGCTTCAATTTGCACTTCTCGCTGTGGTTCTTCACTCATCAGTTTTTAGGTTATTATTAGTATCCCATTGTTATTATGTGTGTAACTCCATGCTGTCCTCGTATATTTGTTCCTTTTTTCCTCATCTTATTATTATGACAAGTCATATTAAGAGCCTGTGTGGCGTGCAAGTCGACCACACTTATTGCCACACTCCTAAATTCTACTGCCGCATCTTGCCTTTTAATACTTTGAGGATTTTGCAGAATAAAAGCTGTGGATAAGGATTTAGGCTATTTTCTCTCTGTAAGAGGTAAATAGATTCTTCGAACTGAACAAAACCGATGAGAGGAAGGAGTATATTAGTATACACATCCGTATAGCAACATATGTTGCTATATTTTGTTGCGGATCGAGCCTATATACATATTTTTTTTGAGGAGCCTATACTTATATGTCCTGATTTTTAAGGAAGGCCATCAAATTGTTTGCCGTGGCATAAGAGGATTCTTGTGTTCCGAACCATCATTCTCCATTTTCCTACGTATGTATGTATGGCGGGCTGACGGCCTGAGTCTGTTTGTAGTAGAGTAGATGGATTGATGAAAGCCGGATTATACAAGTGCGAAAGACGTTCTAAAGAAGGAACTCTGCTGAACAAAAAGGTTTGGTGTGTGGATATAAATTTTTTGAAGTATGAGCTTGAAAGACTCATTATTTTTATTTCTGTGTAAAAGAAGGAATTGGACATCGAGTATGTCTTTTGTGTATCGAAACTAATACAAGTAGTAGTACGTGGTTTCCAAGTGTTGAAATTATTTTTGAAGCTTTAGCTCTAGCACACACACACTTTTAAGCTATAATTTAGCGTCTGCAAAGCTCCAGATATATAATAATAGTTCTTGTAGTTATAAGTATAGTTTAGAGCTAGTAGGTGAATATTTGTTTTTTGACTTCTGTGCGCACCACTTGTACACTAGACGATAAGGGCAGACTAGTAGTTATGAGGAAATTAAGTAATTTTTGTCTACTGACTAGTTACTACTAACACACACATATTGGAACGTAGTAACTATTTGACTTGGGAGCACTTAACTTTTTTATTTACTTCACATGGCGGTGGTTCCAGTTTACGTCCTTCCAACCGTGCAATTTGTCTTTGTATGCACATACCTACGCAGACATTTCAAGGATTAAGGACACACTATAATAAGAGTATATGTGAAGTATGTCCTACATATTTTGTGGAGGCATATGCGTATGTACCGTGCCCAGTAAAAATGACTAGCCAACACCTTCTTTTATGACTTCTGTAAAATTAATATTTTATGGATCCGGTGTGGAGACTAAAACCGCAGGAAAATAGAAAATATACAAACCATTTAATACTATATACGGAATACGATTTGTTTCTTTCCGAGGTAAAAATTTATGAGTGTAAAGCATTACGCAAATCATTCGTACCAATTAAACGCTTGGGGGTAACTGCGTTAAATTATTATTATTGCATCCGCAAAAGTCCTTTTGCCGTTACATAAAATGAAATTGTTACTGAACAGTAAGCTATTTAAAGGAACATTCTGGATAATGCTAAGCTATTTTTAGTTAAATTTGCTCATATGTAGCAAGATCCACATTATGCAAGTTTACAAGTTATGTCCAGATGAGGTATACACATGACAATTGAGGTGTATTAATTTTTTATTCGCTCACCTCGATTTTATTTCCATTTCGGTACTTTACAGCCTTTGACAAATTACGGAATTAAGGAAGTTTAGCGTGCAAGCGTCTGTAAAAATTCTTGAGTGGATGTAATTTTAACGAAAAGCAAATAAGAGATAGGTAAGTTACGACGGCAGGGTTTAAAATCCAGAACTTTTTTTTTGAAGATTTGTGGATTTAAAAGTTCATAAATGGTTGCATGTTGTTAACCGGCAGAGCATGCCTGCGTACTCTGTACTACAGATAGTTGTATAGGTAGGTATTTAAAAATTGAAGGATACCCCGGGAACCTTATTCGGTTGTCCCCAAATATACTTTAAGTGTTCTCGTGTTTTACCGTGTTACTTAAAACTCGGGAAGAGAAGGAGACCGAAGAACAAGACAGTTATCCGCTTCTGCTCTTCTCTCTAAAGAGTTAACTGCTGCATTGGGACTGTCTTCGGTTGTACTTATACTTATATTTGTGTGTTCTTATACTTATATAAGTACTCGTTTAGGATTTTGATTTCCTCGAAAGTTCCCTTTGAGTAAGTGAATTGAAACATTCTCCTTTTGAAAAGTCACGTCATGACATTTTATATAAAGTGCCTTTTAACAATTCTCTCTCTGTGTTCAATAGATCTGTGCACTTACATTATAGCTAGTTATGTTATATAATAGATAAGTCCATGCATTATGTTGGCATGAGCCTGTTCGAATTACATCATTGATGTATGTATATAACGTATGTAAGTACTTATATGAATGATGCACGCTGTGTAGCATAAAGTTCTAAGCTTTTAACATATAATTATGTATCCTCTTGGGTTAACTTCAGTCTCCCACTTTTTCACAAGTTCTCTTCTTCTCTATACTTATTGATATAAAAGTTTGGAGCTGCCTTGTATTCCATGACTGCAATGTTACCTATGTATTTCGATAGCATACGCTTTCTGTCGCTCTGTCTTCGTCCACTCATTTCTCGTTGACTGCATGCGTTCACGAAGGCAGCATCTTTTCATGTATGGTTAGTAAGGGTTTCATAAAGTAGCAGACGTCTGCATAAAAATGAAGTCAATGTATTCCAGTTAAGATTATCAGGTTGCATGCACGTCGTCCGCGTCTCTCTTTTGGGAACTGTGACGCTCGCTTGCTCCTCTGGAACATTTGTAGGAGCAAGCGTTTTTGGTTGTCGTCAGTTTTTTTTCTATGTGTGTCAGGGCTCCTTTTTTTGTACAGTATACGCAGACCAGAACGTGCTCTATGTAAATATTAATCATAAAATATGATAAAAATTTTGTGAAGAGACGCTCAAAATGCGGGATGGACTTTGGGAAGATTTCGTGAGTCATACAACTTACACAGGATAATGCATACAATGTACTTTTGTAGTATATACTTTAAATACAGTAAAATGTCTCTAAAGAGTCGTTATTCCCATACCTTCGTACTTCGTGTGTGCAGTAATTTTATGGTTTTTTCATTTTTTTTATTCCTACTTGACATTTATTATTAAACTGCCATGCACACATGTATTTGTAAGTATTTTGTATAGGAAGTATAAAAATGTATTTTATTAAATGTCACTACTGTTAATTTGCGAATTCATGCTCGGTGAGTTTTGCAGTAATCTGCATGCTATCCACCGGTGAACTCCTACGATAATGAGTAAGCATTTGATATTTAAAATGTCGCATAATAAAGCAGAGTTCAATTCTCTTGTGCGCACAATTTTTTTTGCACACTGACGATATGTTTGACATGTAAGGTAAATGATGACTAAATCCTGTAAATTACACGTACGTATAATGTGTACACTATTATTAGAAAGTGCATTGACCATTGAAGGTATAACGTGGGCATCATTTCCGGTTGGATGTGATGTGCAACAGCAATAGAGAGGAGATGCATTCAGCAGACAAAAGTAAAAATAACAGTGCAATGGTCGGGGCATGAAAGCTTCACAAGATTTATTTATGTAGAGTATTGTTGTAATAGTAAAAGGTAGGAAAGAGGGAGGAGGTACGTACATAAGAATTGAATTATCATGAAATGAGTGTCCACTCGAGAACATAATTACAATAGGTTATAGTACTATATGTCCTGAACGTTTTCCCTTTTCACAATATCATGAAGGACAATGCTGGATGATGGTCTCTCGTCTGTGTGTGGAAGTATCAACTGCAGTCAACTGTTATGGTGCAGGATAAAAATCTACGTTGTTGTAGTTCACAGTTTGTGGACATTCGAGGCATTCGTTGCAACAACAATTGACAATGGCGGTGATACTTTCCACATACTATGCGTCTAAAGTATACACAGAACGGATGATTTAAAATTCACCAGAAGTTCCAGTAAACTGTCAGAAGAATAAAATAGTGTCTCCTATCATTCATTCCAAGTATGTACTTATATATGGTATGTATTTTATGGTAAGGGACCCGAGGATCTTCTGATCCTACATATTTTATTAGCATCACCTGAATCGTGTCAACAACATGAACGCATGAAAGACGGACAATGGAGCAAACATTGAAGTCAATTGTCTGGAGTTCACAGTGCATCAAGCAGCATTACCTGATCCGAATTTTATGGGTTGCCCCAAGTTGTATCAGTATCTACATGTATGTATAAGTACATGTACTACATGTAAGTATGTATAAAAGTACAGCCAGTAAGATTATATATGTGCGAGCTCTACATAAGTGTAAGTACCGTGTACAAGTATAATGCACTCTAGTATACTTATAGTAAATGTACCGTGGCGCATTGATGCAGTTAAGATCAGTAGCTTCAGTACAGTCACTATCGTCACAAGCCGTAATAATTGTCGTGCACATAGCTCGGAGGAGCAATAATGAGAGAACTTTATGGAAAAGAGGAGCAAGTTCATATAAGGTAGTTAGGGGCAGTACGCGTATAACGGCCCATGATGCCAATGTTGGGCATGTTGCTAACTTTGGGGCATGTTGCCGATGTTCATGCTAACGTGAGGGCATGACGCTTTTGTC
>JAQGAK010001452.1:0-32413 GCA_034696945.1 Lipothrix lubbocki | reverse complement strand
TTTATTTTTTTATATTTGTTTTATATTTATTTTTGTGTATTTTTTTATATATTTTTTGTATTTATTTTTGTGAATTTTTTTGTACTTATTATTGTTAAGTCTTTTGTATTTAAAATATGTGTGTATATTTATTTTGTAATTATTTTTTTGTATTTATTTAGTGTAGCACATCATAATTGCTTTAACAACAATTAACCAAATTTTCGTTATCATTAACATGTCGACTGCGGTATCTATAGTTTGGATGATGTTGTGTTTTGTATCATTTTATGCAAACGTTATTTCGTTAAGTAACAACTTTGCGTATGTTACTGTAAATAATAAATACATAACTATAAATAATTTCCTGTACTTACAAACAACTACTTAAATTGTCAATAAAACGCCATAATGGTTGTGTTTAGTGTAATCAAAATAAAGTAATATATTTCGACCTTAATTCTTACTAACGAAAAGTTATCGTTAGTCATAAATAAGTTGCAAGTTTAAAATTTTAATTTTTGTACTAACTTTATTATGTTCGATTTCACAATAGAATGGAAGCCTAATTAAATTACAGATTTACATTGTTGCCTATAGATGGAGATATGCATTATTACCGCGTCGCGGCGCAGTCATACCATTAAATTGTTGTTGTTGGCCGAACCGATGTGTTGCCAGGGTGATGGTTGTTGATGAAATGTTTTTTATTGTGTGGACAATGTCCATTGGTCATTAAGTAACGCTTACTATGTATGTATGTAACCGACAATACAATGCAACAATGGAATTCGATGTTCGGTCCCGTTAAATTAATAATCACAGAGCAGAGGCGTGGTGGTGGTCTGGTCTGGTGATTGTTACATGGTGAAAAAAATCCAAAAAGGAAATCATAAAAAGTCAGTTTTAATTTGACCCTTACACCTGGAGTTTAACATTGACTGTTGAATAATTCGGATACTCAATCAATAGTTACACAATGTTGTTTAAGTATACTAGCGGGTTAGTTAAGTTCTGTGGAAGGTTCGGCTGCAATAGCAAACTTGTATTGCAACCAAATATTACTTTGAAAACGGTTGTTGTCCCAGCCAAATCAATTCATACTTCTTCTGGGGCTGTGTCATCTTCAACTTCCGCTTTGAACAAATTGTCGGGTTCTAATGATAATAAGGAAAAATCAGTAGCCCTTGTTCCTTACAGGAATAATTCCAGCTCGGGAGCCAAAAAGTCTTTTGGTGAGTTGGATTGAGGATTGCATGTTTTTTTTAATTCAATCTAAATCTTGCTGCATTTGAAGATGTGTTAATATAATATCTAAACATGTCCATGATAAAATAGAGATGAAGTAAAAAATTAATATAAATTAATTAAAACATTTTCCTACAGTTCCTGAGAAACAGCTGAAATACTCCCCATTTCAGGAGGCAAGTAATGCTGGAGAATATGCTGTTGCACGACTCGATGACCTTTTGAATTGGGGCAGAAAAGTAATTAGTAGATTGGAATATTTTATTTTTTTAATATTATTATTCATTTACAATATTTTTATCTTTAACGCTTTGTCTTGCGCTTAAATATCAACTTTTATTTTTGTACATATTTTCTATTTACTCTTTACATAACTTGTACTTTCAGTTTCAGTATTATAAGTATGATTTTCAATAAGCCATCTTGAATATCGTAATTTCATAGTGTTCATTGTGGCCCATGACCTTTGGACTGGCATGTTGTGCCGTCGAGATGATGCAATTTGCTGCCCCCAGATATGATATGGACCGATTCGGTGTGGTATTTCGGGCATCTCCCAGACAGGTGGATTGTATTATCGTGGCAGGCACTCTGACGAACAAAATGGCACCGGCCCTCCGTAAAATTTACGATCAGGTGAGAGAATGCGTTATTGTGCAGCTAATTTTGACTTTGGCTTTGATGTATTAAGAAAAGCAGATTACCATATTAACTAAATGTTACTTCATTTATAGATGCTCGAACCCAGATGGGTAATTTCGATGGGGAGCTGTGCAAATGGCGGGGGATATTACCATTACTCTTATTCAGTTGTTCGAGGGTGCGATAGGATTATTCCTGTGGATATTTACGTACCTGGTATGTTTAGTATTTTTCAGTTAATTTGTGCTTTAACTGTTTGTTGCTTTTGTATAATAAAACGTTTCCTCCTGCCAACATTTTTTATTTTTACCTTCTTTCAGGCTGTCCCCCGTCAGCTGAAGCCCTGTGTTATGGAGTCCTCCAACTTCAAAAGAAAATTAAAAGGATGAAGTTAGTGCAAATGTGGTACAGAAAATAAAAATGATGTTCCCGCAGTGCCTTATCCTGGAGCGGTTCCAATCAATTAGTGTTTACAACTTTCCATGCAAATTCATGAAAAATAAAATAAAATTCCAAAATCAATGTCATTATGCTGCTGTTGCAAGTTGCAACGCAACGCGAAAAGTTGTGTTTGCAGTTTTAAATATGCATATATTAATATACGCATATTTAAAACTACAAACACAACTTTTCCTGTTGCAAAAATATTTGCCTGTAAAAACGTTTACTAAACAATTTGTATGATTTAGTTATGAATCTATATAATACTTATTACATATTATTATAATGAACAAATTCTACCTTTTTTGTTTTGAATACGCGAGCAGGGAATAATAAAGTGCATAACTGTTTAAAGAACAACCTCGAACAAGCTATTTTATTTTCAACAGCTCTGTTGTCATTTTGTAAATCAAAGTAAATATTTAAATAAATAAATGGCATAATGATATCATTAAATAATATTGCTCTCAGGATAATGTGTTGGCCCTTAAAAGGGCCTTTGGTTCAGATAATCAGGGAAATAAAATATAAATCATTTATTTGGAAGATGTATATTTGGTCACAGCCTTGGTGCCCTCAGACACGGCGTGCTTGGCCAATTCTCCGGGCAAGAGGAGACGCACGGCAGTTTGGATCTCCCGAGAAGTGATGGTCGTTCTCTTGTTGTAATGAGCCAAACGGGAGGACTCGGCCGCAATCCGCTCGAAAACGTCGTTGACGAAGGAATTCATGATGGACATGGCCTTGGAGGAGATTCCCGTGTCGGGGTGAACTTGTTTCAACACCTTGTAGATGTAGATTGCGTAAGACTCCTTCCTCTTCTTCCTCCGCTTCTTGTCGCCCTTCTGGATCCCTTTCTGGGCCTTCCCAGCCTTCTTCGCTGCCTTTCCGCTTGTCTTCGGGGGCATTTTTAGACTTTACTTGTACTTGCTTGAACGAGATTGAAATGTAGAATGAGCTGCAGAATTCCGCTCCGCTCCATTTTATACGCGCCGGCCGAGTAACATTCCTGTCGCTGAGTAACTTTCGTTTTGTTTTTTATGGCCGTTATTTTCTGTTCTCTCGTTGCCCCGAGAACCTCATTTTGCTCCTTTCGACAGCTTCTGACGCTTTACAGTGAGAGCCGCGGTTACACAATTCACATGCAATTTAAGCTATTTCTATTTAAATTAAATTAATTAATTGTCGTTCTAACACTTCTAACTTTGGTTTATGAACTTTCTTTAGAATTAGAATACATAACTGCATTGTTTTTAATTTAAACTTATTGACAAAATCTCACAGAAAATTAATAACGCAGCAACCCATCATGTTGCTTTCGGGCCCATTTCATTGAAACGTGAATAATGCAATAATGCCAAGCTTAAAAATAACATTTCACGTATGCTGTTAATGGAAAAGTAAACAAAATTATCAGAAGCAATGCAAGGAGTTTATTTAATACACATTATTAATACATCTCTGAAATGTTTAGTTCTCATCAGCATGAAAATAAATAACGAAGACTGTTTGCTCTGAGGAATTTGTTAACAAAACCCAACAGGAATATAACAATCAATCCACCCAAAGAATCAATCTTGTTTTGGGGATTTAATGTGAATAATGCAAAGCTTGTTTCTCATATGGATTATAATGGCGGTTAATTAGATTATCGGCAAAGCGTTTAGATCAGTATGAAAATAAATGATTGTTTGCTCTTAGGAAAATGTGGTGGCCCTTAAAAGGGCCGTTTGTTCAATAATCGGAAACTGTCATAAAATTCAGCTAATTTAAGCTGCCTTCTTCTCGGTCTTCTTGGGCAGAAGAACGGCTTGAATGTTGGGCAACACTCCGCCCTGAGCGATCGTCACTCCGGAAAGGAGTTTGTTCAACTCCTCGTCGTTCCGGATGGCCAACTGGAGATGCCGGGGGATGATTCGGGTCTTCTTGTTGTCCCGAGCGGCGTTCCCTGCCAATTCCAAGACCTCAGCAGCCAAATATTCCATGACTGCGGCCAAGTACACCGGAGCTCCGGCACCAACTCGCTCGGCGTAATTTCCCTTACGGAGCAGACGATGGATACGACCGACGGGGAATTGGAGACCTGCCCTGCTGGATCGGGTCTTTGCCTTTCCTTTGACTTTACCGCCCTTGCCTCGTCCTGACATTGTGAAGTTTGTTGAGAGTTTTGGAGAGCTGACTGCAATATTCCTTCCTCGGAGGGAGAGTTGTGAATGAGAACTTAGGAGTTCAAGCATGCTATTTATACCAGCGTTGGCGAGTAAACGTTTAGGGAGAGAGTAACGCCTGCAGGAAATTCTCTCACAGTGCCCCACAAATCTTTTTTGTGCACTGAGGAGTCATGATTTTGCTTCTTTGTTTATTATTTACATGTTTGAGTATGCAGTTAAACTAAAATTAGATGTTCAACTTAAAATGTTTTGCAATATTCCATATTCATACCAGTTATGTACTTTATTCAATTAATTATTTTTATTATTATTTTTGCATTTTTTCGTTATTCATTTATTGAAGTTAAAATAGTTGGCTGTTTAACTTTAACAATAATACTCCATAAAAATCATGATTGTTTTTTGGTAAAAGCTTCCCAACCACGTCGGTTCGATGGTTTTTTGGGACCCCATTCTTCATTTGGCCTGGATGCGTTTCTTATTTTCTGTATATAGGAATAAATTGGTATTAGATATTGGAATTGTATTGTTTTATGAAATTTTAGGCAAATTATAAATTCATTAGCTTAATATATCTAATACAAAATGTTCCATAAATACCTGTACAACTCCTTCACCGGGACTTAGCCAAACGTATTTAATGGCCACTAACGGTATAACTCCGTAAGCGATGACGCAAAGTAGCCAGCCAAACACTGCAATATGTTCAAGGGCATTTGTTAATTGTTAATAGGTTTTACGTTGTTGTATTTTATATTGTGTAAATCATTATTTATTACTATTGTTATTTAAAGCAAACATGATTTAAATTTTAAATAATAAAAATCATCTATAAACAATTTTTTGAAGATTATATTAGTAGTAATTTTATAACCGACCTATAGCACCATCAGAGTAGTCCAGTTTATTGAAGGTCAGTCTCTTTTCAGTGGCGAAAATATAACCTAAAATCCCAATGAGACTGCAAGGTGCGGCGAAGCCCCAACAAATCTTCCAGTACCATCCGAGTTTAATGTCCAGCATGAATTCCATGTCTTTGAGGAATTTATTGAGGCCGTAAATCCAGGCAACGACTATGAACTGTATACAAACATACATATAAAACTGCATATACATATATTGTTAATTTAATACACAAAATATTACAGACAACATTTGTGTTACAAACTATAATTACTAGCTCAGTTAATTAATAAATACAACACCTGATATTTAGTTAGAAGATGGTGCAAAATTCAGAATACACAATTTTTGTACAAACTATTTGTTTTTAAAATATTTTAAAATGTATTAATTTGTGTTAATTATTCTTTAAACTCATTATGTACCTCCAGCATGGCCATGGAGTAAATGACAAAATTCGCTCCGAAATGATCCACAAGTTCCAGCATGAACTGTCCGCCCTGTTGATAAATCCGCGCATATCAATAACGTTGTAATTTGTAATAACGTAATATTTTTACGGATATTTATAAATTAGTTATTTTTGTGCTTATTTTATTAAATTCTTATTATCCATACATATAGATACGAAAATGTTAGCTATCATGTCATATATCATTACATACCGGCGTGACATAAATAAGTCCAACTAAAAACCCGGCAATACAAACAGCAGTTGTGACAATCCATCGAGGCCATTGCGGGAATTCGTCACAAATCACAGTGATAATTGCTCCCGTGAGTGAAACTCCAGTTCCAATACCTAATGTAAGCAACATGAGGTAAAAAAGGACGGAGAATAGCTACATAGGAGAGGAAATTCATATGAATTAGACTAATAAAAATAACTTCAAAATGAAGTTTCGCAAAATATGAAACATTTTACATAATCCAAAAGGATTTGTTTTTATTTTCATATTTTAATTTCCTACTCACCTGTGGAACAACGTCAAAAGTTCCGAGTGCTTGAGCGAAGCTAATAAAAGTCAGCCCCGCTCCTGTTCATGTTTCAAATCAAAAAACAAATAATGCATGTTTTAAATGAAAATGTTCAAAATTCAATTGTGTAACTGTGTGGCCACACAAGCAAATTAAATTGGCATATGTATATAGTTAACTAAAATACTTTACCTCCTTTTGCAACTTGATCCATTTCCAGATCCATCTCACCAGCCAAATTTCCTAACACCGCAAATACAGTAAAACCGGCGAATAAACTGGTGAAAGTGTCCAATCCGCTAACAATCCAAGCGTCTCTGTAGGCGTTGTGCTTAAATCCGTTGTAGCTACCGAACCTGTACATAAATAAAATGTATGCTTAATTCCATTATTTCGTTACCTTTGAACTACAACATTTTTTGTTAAACGGGAGTTTTTTTCTCACATGATTAAAGATCCAAATGCGGTTCCAAGTGAGAAAAAACATTGTCCGACGGCTGCAAACCATACCTGAAGTACATATTTTTAACCCTTACAAGTTGTATAATTATTAAATCTGTATTATTAAATGCTTATTTTAATTTGTTAAATAATTAAACATTGCAAATAAAAATATGATGTACAGAATAAAGAAACAACTAAAGAAATAGGTTTGAAAATGTTTTGGTAAAGAAAAGTTTTTTGCGATTTGCAAAAAGTAATTACATCCGGGCCGGCCATGTCCTCCCATTTGGGGACAATAAAATACTCAATTCCTTTCCAGGCATTGGGAAGTGTGACACCCCGAATGAACATGATTAGCAAGACGGCGTAAGGAAAGAGCGCTGTGAAGTAAGCAACTTTACCGCTGCCTTGAACACCCCTGACCAAGGCTCCCCAGATGAGGATCCAAGCTAACAACAAGCAAAGACTTAGCCTCCAATCAATTGCTCCCAGACCATCATCTAAAGTGTACTTTTGCTTTAATACTTCGTTCCTGATGACAAAAGAATCATATTTAATTCATATTTTGTACACTTCATTGATCTATGGATTTGAAGCGTAAACTTTTTATTCAGAACTTACTCAAAATAGAGCTGCGATAGGCTTACATCCGCTCGAAGGCCTTCGTAATCAGTTTCATTGCTAAAAAAGACTAGACTTGGGGCTGAGCTGTTGCACATGAATTTGTTAAAGAGAGTCTCATTGACAGTCTGGGGCGTATCAATGATTCCTGAGCCTAAATTGATCCATTTGGGATCACATACTGACCAAGGCAAATTCTTCTGGAAGGACGCAAATAAATAAAACAGCGTCCAACCGATAATCATGGCGTAGTAGCTTTGGACACAAATGGTTCCGATCATGATGCCGTAACCGATACCTGGACGACAGTGATTTCATATCTCATTAAATTCCTCGTTTTTTATGTTTAAATTAATTAATTCCCAGCGATTTATCAATCGAAAGTATTTTCTGCATCAGAAATCATAATGAAATTTTACTAAAATACCTTTGAAAATAGGTGACATCTCCCAAACTTTAACCTGTCCAAATGAAGAAAACTGTCCTAAAGCAATTTCTAAAAAGTAGAGAGGCCTTCCTATCACTGTTAAAATTATCAGGTACGGTATAAGGAATGCTCCTGTGGATACAAAATTAGAAGGATATCAATTCGGTTGATTGATTTATTTGCGGCAATTTAGTTTGTCATTTAATTGTCAATTTTTAAATAAATTATTTTAAGGATTCAGTTATTACCCCCTCCATTGGAATAAGCTGTATAAGGGAATCTCCAAACGTTTCCTAATCCAACCGAAAGGGAAATACAGGACATTAGAAATTGTAACGGACTGCCCCATTGCTCTCTTTCAGGTCCGTCGGTTTCATCCTCCTGATTAGAGGATTAACATTGAATTACTATTATTTATTTATTTATTTATTTGTGGTCCGAAAGCTTGCACAATAATAATAATAAATAAGTGCCGTTGCACTATACATATGTATCTACTGTGTTATCCACGTAAACCATATTTAAAAATGAGTATTTATTTATTTGTTTAAATTATTCATTATAAGTATAACGATTAACATTAAAGTGCAATCGACTATTCCAATCTTCATTCTACAATATTAAAATCAACAGGATGGATTTAAAAAGAAAAATTATAGGTATGTACATTTGGTGTAGCTGCTGCGGATTTTTCTGGTGCGCCCTCTGGACCATTTTCAAACGCTATATTTATCACTCCGCCATCTGAGAGCTGAAAATATTGAGGTTACAATATTTTCTGTAATCTTATTGGTAGAGCCGTCAAAAATGTTTAATTCAGAAAATTGTATAAGTATGTATATAACCTTGCGCGTATCCGTTCCACCACCCATGTTGATTGTCCAGCAGAATGAATCCGTGTATTAAAAAATCTAAACTTATCTATGCAAATTCAATGAAAATTGTATAAAAACGTATAAAAAGTCTGAAAAACGCCACACTGCTATGCAATCACCCAGTACACAATTCAATGCACGCAGTCTCTGCTGTAATTATGAAGTATGAATAAAATTATATGTAACTCTTCCCTTTCTTATCTAGCAAATTAATTCCTCGACTGACAACTGCGACGATGAATATGTTTCGTATGACTATTGTGTGATAATAATATGTGATTTACCTGCAATCTAATCTTGCATAAGTACGAACTGGAATTAAAACCACATACATCTTTTTAGCACCCTCGCGTTTATTAATGTCTAAATTGATGTTATGTTTATGCACTGACTCATGTATTTTCAATGTAATAGCTATAAAGCATACATATACGTACTATACCAGCCTATGTAGTGTATGCACACTTAATGAGTATTTTGGCATCTCTATGCAGTCATGTACATGAGTGAGAAGTGAGTGGACGAAACGAAGACAGAACCAGTCCATGAAAAACGGAAATTTCATTATTGCATTTATGATAAGGAAAATCATAATATTGTTAGTACCCATATGCAATTATTTATAAAGAACATATATGTAGTTAAAAATATCATTTCGAGACTCATAAAGGCTTTAATAGGTATAAGGCAATCTTTGTAGGACTGTGACCCTGAAATTTCTAGGGGCGTTAATAGTTGCATACTACACCGGGCTTGCAGAAAACGTTGGGGTAGTGTGTATAGATGCGAACCATGAAAGTTGAATCAAAGCATTTTAGCGAGAAGTCCTTACTCAATCCATAATTATAAACACTCTACATATACATAATTTTGAGTAGCAGCATCACTGTTTTAGATGCGTAAAACAGTATGTTACACATGCTTAATAGAAGGCATGCCACTTAAATTAAAGCAAAAACTAAAAACTTGTAAATTAGTTTCTTTGTTCTAGCTTGTCAATATTTACTGCATTCTAGGATGATAAGGAATATGGTACTCTGTAAGCTTGGTGGTCATTCCTCAGAATCATGAAATTCAGAGTAATCCCTTCAATTCTAGGTATGTAAGTTCTGCGGAATATCTGTGAGCCAGTCTTGCTTTTGACACCACCAGAAATAATTCAAGTAGGTAATACATATACAATATCAGAATACTTCTCACTCTGTGCAACTTTGACTTTTTAATTCCCAACTTTATAATGCAAATTTCTGTATCAGGGACGTGCTGGAGTTCATGAAAAATAATGTTTTTGTTATAAGATACACCTGTAGAACATTTAATAATAAATTATGCATTCAAAATCAAATTCCATGAACGTATAACTATACGAAATCCTGCTGTCATATAAAATTGTAAAAAATCAAATTTGAGTGATTAAAATAAAATCAAAATGCGCACATACTTTACCGATTGTTCAGATTTCGTTAATAATGAATATGTTCTAGAATATCATTTTGTAGCTAAATATCCTAATCGCAGTAAGTCATGTCCGAAAACAACTAAACAACACCTCACTATGGTTGTTGATGTGTAAGTAAGCGAGGCTATAGATAAGATTCATTTAAAAGTCCTCGATTACCATATTTACAATCTAGTTCTCCGAACACAAAATATAAGTATGTATTACGGGTGATCTATTTGGATGAAAGTGTTTAACGCAATACAAATGACAATCACAAGTGGGAAGTTAATGTGAAGTTTAGTATCAATCTTTTGTGATGCAGTACTTCTCCTATGAATGAAACCCAACATGTTAATAGATGATTCGTTACAATGCTTTTATTACATTATCTTAGTAACCTGTAAGTATCATATAATTTGATTACAACATACAGGCCTTACAGGTTGCTTATTGCTTATGGTATTCAGACCTATTATAACATACCTGGATACAGATATACATTGCCTAAATACTAAATTACTAGTTGTCAAGACTTACGCATTTTAATCTTCTAAATCTACAAATAACATGAGCTATGCAAACAATCGAATTGTGAGTGCCAGCTATTTAATTTATTTTTAATAATCAATGCAGCAGCTTTAAATCGAATTATTTGCAATAAATTCCAATAATGATCCCAAACTGCCAAGTCGAGGGGAAGCACACAGGGGAGAAGTACGTCAGAACAACGTCACTTACTAGTACTAGACTATAGTTAATCATTTCATATTTATTATCGATTCGCTTCCTCTACCCAGAAAACCTTCAAACTATACGTACATTAGATTGGACAATTTATTGTAAGGATTTAGTGTTGTTGATTTGATGGTATGCTACTCTAATGCATAAAAGTACGTTTCAGTTTAAATTTAAATGCTACTTGTTATCCTGTCCTGACTGAAAGCAGAAAATGTTAAACAATTTTACTAGTCTTACTAGTCAAATTTAAAAAACTATTATTGCATTTAACATTTTATTCATTCATCATATTCTACGTCCACAATGTCTGGCTCTGGCCTAACAAAACGGGGGCGAAGTCGCAAACGGAATAAATCATGCAGTTTAGAGGACATCAGCGACACGGAGCTACCCGAAGACAGTATAACGTTTTCCAGAGCTGATTCAACTCTCTTTCCTTTATTATTGCCCTCATCTACCCCCAAGAATAAGTCGTTTAATAATAAAGCAGAATCCACGTTGAAGACAAGATTGCAGAAACAACAACATGGCGAAAAACTAAAAAACGATAAAACCATCATTTTAGATGGTTCCAATGTTTCAGAATCTAGCACACCAGAATTCCCTGTAAGGAAAAGCAACAAATCCTCAAGTGTGGAATATGATCCTCTTTCTGGCAGCTTACTCTTCGCAAAAGAACAATCGATTGTTTCTTCGACACCTGTTGTCAATTCAAAATCACAAATTTCATGCAAACGTAAAGCCAGCACACCGGAGGAAAGTTGCAATAAACGTTCTAAAACTTCAGAAGAGCACTCGAAAAATTGCCAAACTATTCCAGTGACGCAATTCATTTCAAGTTCCAGTACCAAAGAACCAAATAAGGGTGCATCTCCAAGGTGCTCCCGATCAGCTACAAATGCTCGAAGGAATTCTGTTGTCCGTGACTCATCAATCTCGGATGCGCGTGGAAGTCAGTGGAATGTGGCTAGTGACTGTACAGGTAGCAAGGAAGAATGTACTAAAAGAAATGCAATCTCCACTCAAAGTCCTAAAGTTGGGACTGGTCGATTGATGAATGGATTAGTGACTCATGGCCGGAATCTTATTTCTACTAATTGCTATAACTTTGCACCTGAAGATACTCAACGAGTGAGAGGTTCCTTACGACCTATTATCATAGATGGCAGTAACGTTGCAATGGCGTGAGTTCAGTTAGCATGGTTATCTCATACAACGATGTACTTATAGTTAAAGCAATTAATGTCGAATGCTATTTTGAACTTAATTTTAACATGTATTAAAACTATTAAAAGCCATTTGAATAATGGACGCTTCTCTTGCCGGGGTATCAAGCTATGTATTGAATATTTTGTACTGCGAGGCCATTCTAAAATAGTTGCTTTTGTCCCACAATACCGACACAAACGATCTGAATCTGTGGATACATACATTTTAGATGAGCTTCAATCGCAGGGAATCCTAAAATTTACTCCTAGTCGAGAAATTGGTCGCACTCGATTTGTACCTTATGATGATAGGTATAAAACAAAACATCAACAAAAACATGTCGTTATAAATAACAGAGTGCAGAAGTCATTAATATTAAGTTTCTTTATGGTCATACAGGTACATTATTCAGTACGCACATGATACAGGAGGAATAATTGTCTCAAATGATAATTATCGTGACCTTTATGATGAAAATCCTATGTGGAGGGATACCATTCGGAACAGGTGAACCAACTTTAATAATATTATATGCCTTATATCACTAACTTTAATAATATTATATGCCTTATATCACTAACTTTAATAATATTATATGCCTTATATCACTGTATGACAATTTATCACTACTAAATACTCTTGAATATTTCTAGGGTTCTGTCCTTCACTTGGATAGATGAAAATTATCTTATGTTTCCCCAGGACCCATTGGGGAGGTATGGACCAACATTGAGTCGATTTTTGTGCTTTTAATAGGAGCGTTTTGGCCACTGGCCACGCCATCATTGTAAACCCACTCGTTTGAATGGATTAATTCGTTTAAATACTTATAAGTATATGTATGTGAACATGCCTTCTTGTGAATGGAGCTAAGTTATAATTCAAAATCCAATTTTTAAATATACTTTTTTAGTGATATTAATATACTTGATGTTGAAAATTATGCGAAATAAATTCTGTCGTTTGAGTATCGTTGAAAAGTATATGAATGGATTCAAGCTAAATCCATAATGACTTCAAATTGACTACCATAATGTGGCATATGTATGTGAAGCCAAAACATGACTACAAGAAATCGTACTAAGCTACTGTGTAGCTACAAAAGTTATTGTTCTTTTATTTTGAAAGTTACTGAAATATAAACATACTTTTTGGTATTGTTAAGAGGTTTCAAATCAGGTGTCGATATCTTTGTCAGTGCTTAACTCTTGAAGTAGCATGGTATAGCCTATAGAAACAGTAGACTAAATCGGAGCACACTTTTATACCCAAATCCCAGTGAGTAAGTGTAGGTATCAGATACGTACGTGTTTGTATGTAAACTTTTCATACTCATCCTAAACAGTCCAACAACGAACAGTCTACCAACAATGAGTAATTTTTGAAATATTACGTATATGTACACAAAGCATCCGGAAAAAATTTGTGTTACACTTAAAATATTCAAATTAGCATCGGTCTAGTAAACTTTATATAATACAAGATCAAGAGCACCGGATACTGTAATGTAAAATGCTTACAGTGCAGAACTACTCTAAATACAGATATGTGTACTACTTATACTGCAGAAATTCAATCGGAACTGTTACCAACTTCCATTCTAAAAGTTCTATCGGTCAAATAAAACTATGCAGATAAGATATTCTGTGCTTCCTGTACACTTTCAGATTTTTCCTTCAACATGGGAACCAAGTGTATACAGATTAAGCACGATGCAAAATCAAATATAGTGAATTTGACAATGCATTTGTTCCCAATGCTCAGGTGGGATTTCCCCTTCATACAAAATAAAGAACAAAGCATCTGTTTAGATATAAATAACTACAATCGGCTGGACATCTAAAATAGCTTCTCTTAAATAGATAGGTAGTTAAGTATACAGCAAAGTGTTTCTTGCTCTATACTTTGACCTTTCTTTATTAGCTCGCATGTGTATCTATATCACTGTATTAACTGTTTCATCTAAATTTAGAAAGAAATAATATGTAAACTAGTATTACACGAATTGTGTTACTATTAGTGTCAGAAAGTTACAAGCTAATTTGAAACTTATGTGCAATTCACATTATTAACTCAAACCAATATTTTAATTTTTCTACCAGTTGTCAAATAGATTAAGTTGTAGGAAAAGAAAAAAGATTGAACGCGAAATTATTTACATGATTAGTTGATTTGGATTGCTTTCCATTAGAAACCTACCGGATGATTGAAAATACGTGAAAAGCAAGAAGTAGATTACATTTTATCAGTCAGTTCTGAATCAAAAATTATATACGTACATACAACTGGATACAGAAGCGTATTCTCAGGTATACCGTGCTGTAAAGAAATGAAGATAAACATCAAATTACTTATGCCATAATCAATCAAGCATTACTTAAGGTATGAGGGATGGCAAACTTTGCAACAAGCAAAGTGAGCCCACAGGAGATTTTGCAAAAAATATTTTCAAAGCTGCGGACAACTGATTGTGTAGGTAAATAATACTAATGTATAATGCTAAAGAAAAGTGCATGCACAAATCCGTGCATGCATAATTATTACTATATATCTACTTACACACCTATTACATATTGAATTGTGTGCACATACTGCGACTGTGTCCATGCCTAATGGCAAAAATAATAAAATGCATATCAGATATATGTATGTACATGCATGTAATACATAAAATGTATGCACTACAAACAGAAGAAAAGGAAAAATGGCAATGAATAATTTGGTGGGCCGTGTCACCTTCCCGATCACCCTAAATGGTAACTTGATATAGTAACATGTGTTGCTTTGAGGACCATCGTCATTTTGGCCTACTTTTAAAAGATTTTTACAACTCTTGGAAAACTTGCATTATGACATGGTCCGCTGTGTAATTACTATATAGTTACTTATGAACAGTGAGCAGCGAACGACTCCATTTGAAGCATTTTTATATGCGTGCAGCCACTATAAAACCATATTGCCAGTTTATCAAAATAATATCTTACCAATATTAGTTAAATCTATAAGCACTTTTGGACTACAGATGCTTTAAAGTATCTATATGTACATATGCATGCACACATTTGTACTATTATGTATCAAAGCTATATAAGGAACAGCAAAAAATAATTAGGTGTTAAAACGTCCAAAATTGAAACGAACAAGGAGGCTGCAGGCTCATAATGTCAAATGACGTACACTTCGCTTTTACATTCTCTTATTGCATCTTCTGTATCAATCTTTGTACATCTTGGTTTACAAGATATGACATATTAATAAAAAATAAAAAGTGGTAACTAATAATTATTAGAGCCTACAAAGTGGATTGATGCTGCTGTCACAGCATGCATGAGACGTGGATAGAAGCTCCTCTTCACTCTCTAATAAATAAAAACAACAACGAAATCTGTATCTTATAACTTTATAATAGTGCATTCACTGATATAGTATTTAGATACCATTATACTTCAATCCCAAAACAACGTGCACATTTGGTAAGTATAGGTAACTATATACTGTTTACTTCCATATTATTGTCTTTCATATAATACGACATTAAATAGCGTTGTACAATGTTTTACGGCGGTTTATCCAGCCAGAATGTCAGGCGGATGAACGTGCATATGTTGTAGGAATGAATGTTTTATGTGTTATTTTAATAACAGCTCTAATAACATTGCTCATATGTAACTTAACTATCTTTGTTGCTTAATTTAAATATTCTTAACTACATTAATTCTTTTGACGATTTGTCGTTTAAACACAATTCCTTTTCGTTAGGCTTAAATCCAATCTAGAGCGAGTCGTGCGGTGTTTGACAACCTTGGTAGATATTGATAATTTATTGACCATAAATATGAAATTCGCCAACTTGTATGTATTCATTTCAAATGTTAATAAATTCAGAGTGCTTTCGACGTCGACTCTTCTGGTATATGGAACTTCGATTGGGCATGGTCATGCCAATCTTGTTGTATACGGTGTTTACGTGAAGATGTTGATAGACATGATTTCTACCAGACACTTTTTTCCGCTTTGTATTAATGTTGATAAAATTGTTAACTTATAAAAATTACAGACTACACATATAATATTATTGGCTATAATATGTACTGCTTCATCAATACGCATATCCTGCATTCAATCATTATTGTAATTGACTTTCCTTGTTGTAAACAAATAAGAATCTCCCCACGCTTGTATGCACATGGATATTAAAAAACTTTTGTAAATGGAAAAAGGAGTCAAGGGAAATTATCTTCCGCCTACGAATATAATTCCTTCTTTACAATGAACGACAGCTGTATCTATATAGATCTTTCTTGACTACTACTACTTACTTGCTAACTGTTGAACCCTGAAATGAACACTATAAGTATATTATACAATATTTTCATACTAACCCATTAAGAAATAATATAGAATTTTTTTAGTATATTTTCTTTACACCTATAGAGACTATACTCGTTCGGTAGTTAAACCATGGCATACACTTGCCATAACGAAGCCTCGACAGTAAGTCACATGAAGATGTTTGTGATTGTGCCAAATAATTATAGGAGTATGTTAATGTGATCAATAAGTGAAACAAAAAAAGCTTGGTTAAAAGTGTGTTGAATAATCTGTTTCTGCTGAATGAAGTTAAAAATATAGGGAAAAGTTTGCTGGCAATACTGCATGAACAGACACTCTTGTCAATTTTTTGTAAAGAGATCCAACCAATTGCTCCTTATTATGCATGATGTAAAAGTTGAAGAATTTAATTATATGTGATGTAAAAGTGGAGGAAGACTTCCATGTATAATATTGAATTAAACCTAACGCATATAGACACAGGCTAATTTATCTTGTAACGGCAAATAAGAACTTCCCGGTTCATCGGATTGTGCATTTTGGTGAAATTTCTTTAAAACCAAAAAGCTTGTGTAGCAATAGTCATTGAATGGATCATTACGTTGCGGCATCTACAAAGAAATAAGCAAGGAAACCATAAGTACATACTGTACTACACATAACAATTGTAGTATCAAAGGGAGTGCACTTGTTTCGCTGTTGGTATGATTCAAATAATTTTTTATCTAATAGGTTTATTCACTTGGTGTATAAAATGGTAATTTTTGCACTATCTCTATATAAGACGAACAATGCCAGGCTATATATCACCCCTAGGGTGTGGACCCCGCTGGAAATTTTGTTAAAACAGGTATAGTCCCATCACCCACACGTTTATTTTTTATTGATTAACTTAATTGCAGTCCTAAAAATTGCACATATGTGCATTTGTATGCTCAAAATGATACAATCCATTTCTTATCATGCATGCATTTACATAATATAAGTATGCTTATCTGTCGAAGTTGAATTCATTTTTGTTGTGGAGTGGAATCATAAAGACATTTGAAAGTACCTGTCGATCACAAATGTCAAAGATCTACATAGTCACAAAAGCTCCCACATACTATTCGTAATAATCTCAGTTTTCTGCAAAGATTCCATACCTTGATTTGAAGATTCTAAATTATCTTGATTCTTTTCGCGTACATAGTAATCTTTGGTATATCTACATACATGCATCATGGAGCGGACCAAATATATCTGGTTAAAATATGGAAGTTGTTATGCAATAAAATGCTACCACATAGTCTCAACTGTAAATGTTAGAAAATAATAAGCATTGGGCATCATACTTTTAATATTCCTTACCGTAAAGGACTCCATTTATATACAGAGGCATTCACTGAACCCTGCTACGAGGTTGTGTGGCCTGCACTTTAAACATAACTTAACCATTTTAAACTATATGTATACATGTGTGGGCATATTACTATGAATACGTTTACATGAGTTGTGCTGTAAATAACATAAAAGCATACACGCTTAATAATATAGGATAATTACTAAAGAAGCCCATGCACCGACTAATAGTGAACGAGTGCACAATGCACATTAAGATACGCTCGAATAACCATAATTGCACTGATCCATTTATTTCTAATACATATCGTTTTCCATATACAAGTAGTATTACAGTGTATGCCAAGCTCCTTTATAAACGCCACCATATAGTAGTTGTCTCTATTGGACTCTCTATTTCGTACAGTGTGAGTGTACCATCTCCAGAAACATTCATTTTCAAATTTAAAAGCAATAAAACACTTTACCATGCAATTTATGGAATCCCACTAACACCTTACATGTTGAGTTAACTATAGTTTGCCAAGATTTTACAATGGTTATGTAGGTCGTGCGAGCTATTATTGACTGTTTATATGATTCATTCATACGCGTAACTGGCGATGTCCAATTGTGTAGAACTTATAACTATAGACGACGTCGAGTACATGCACATACATCTATCAAGTACAAAAATAATAGTTTGCCGTGCTCAATATTTTGATGTATATCTGTATAACAATGTTTTATACTAGTTCTGGATGTTTAAAAAGAACGATTAATGACATTAGTAGATGAGACTTATTACGATTAGTAGTGGTTGATGAGTTCATGTATTGGATCCATTAGCAGTAGCTATAAATAGTACGTATGTTCTATGGTATTTTACTTACTATCTGAATGTTATTGCCAGTTGCTCATCACATCACGAATATAAATGAACGTGAATGCCTACGCAACAATGTATATGGTCAAAATGAATGTCGAGACCGTCGAGAGTGTATAGCATCAAGCTACATCCAAATCATCATTTTTCGTCACTTCATCACCTGTACAGCATTCACCACACTACCATACGATAACCTCTAATCCTACGTTTTCAAGTAAATGTGTTAAATAGCACGAATTTTCTTCCCATTTTTTGCAACGTATGATTGTAACAGTAATACTTGTTGGCCATATATTGCTGTACATCATGGAACATACCTGTGCATATAAAATCCCTGTTTGTAGTATTGTCAAGAACCGTAACTAAATATTTGTATGCAGGCATCTGAGATGTTAGCACGTATTTTAACTCTTAATAGCACTGTAGAAATGATGGCATCGAATGCAAATGCCCGTAAGAGTTATTTCGTTTCGTTTAAACCTACAACACTAATAATGCAAATTCAAGGGAAATACGAAAAAAGCGCAGAGGTCTACCTGCATGTGGAGCTCCGTTTTAGAAATATAATCAAGGTTATACACAACAATCTATATATATGGGCACCCACACAGTTGATTACTAAAGCAGGAAGGGAGGTAAAATAACGAGTCCGGCTGTTTTTGCTATGCATAGCTGTGCATCCCATTTGCTAACAATAAGTAAGGAGATGCAACATACGTTATTAAAACATTTGCAACTACAAACCACCCCTGTTGCTTAAGTCAAATTGTATATAGATATCTACCTATGCAAGTGTGTATGTACAATTTTCAAGTATTCAATAAGCTTTTCCATAGAAGCTTAATAGTGTAGAAAGATGTAAGATACAAAACTATATCCATCAAAGCGTTTTTAGTAATGAATATACTTACAAGCTTCTGATTCACAGTACACGATTGTATCACTTGTTTGTCATTATTATAAGGAGGAATACACAGTTGCTGCTAAACCTCAGGAATGAACGTGAGTAAATACTTTAAAACTTAATGTGCGCTTATGTTTTGGTTTACGATGAAATTGCAGGACTTTAATAAGATTTCGTGCACAGTGCAACTGCCTGTGTGCTTAATGTGTACTTATAGTACATCTATGCATATATGACTACCTGTATTTGTAGAGGAAATATAAGCATACTAGGATATTTTATATGTTAAATTCTTAAACTACTGACAGTTCTCATGACGTGAGCATTATATAGCAGTATCGCATTACAAGAGACATCCTACGAGTTGTGAACTAAAAAGTAAAGATAAATAAAGTATAAGTACAAATTACAAAGGTATACAAGCGATACTAGGAAGTAAGCATTAAGTTTTAACTTAGGGTAGGGAATGTTTCTTATATCTACCGTACCGCTTTTATAAACACGACGATATACTTCCTATTTTACTACAAATATAGGGTTCTGTATTCTGTATGTACTCCATTATGTATGTTCGTATATTTTTAGGGCTTACTTTGTTTGGCAAACCATGCCGATGATATTCGTCGTTTTAAGTAAAGCTTTTTTGTCCTATAGAGATAAATAGGTGGACGGATGGATGTGAGGGAGATAATGTTGTATAAAAAAGACAAGTACTACCTCCTGTGTTTTCCTTTGCAGTGCATTTTAAAGGGCTTGAGCTTTAACAAGATAATACTATATATACTATAGCAATACTCATATGAATTCCTGTACAGCAAAGCACACATGAACACTTATACTTCAGGGGCAGGAATACCATATCAGAGCTTGATAACAACAACCTGCCGTCGCTCACCCTTTTTTATACACACAACTCACCTACATAAATTGTGTGAGAATACCTGCGTGCACCATGGTCTTGGTCTTACTTTATTCAAAGAGGAGTGAGTGGTGCTTTTATGAGAGAGAGGAAACTCTTCATGAGTGTTATACCCGTAAGGGCCGTTCAATCCTATCGTGACTTGGATGGAAATAAGTAAAGTTATATAGCGAAGAAGAAGCTGTGAGCACTTTTTAACATTGATCAGAGACCATCATACGTAAGACTGCAGTGCAGTGTGAACGTTGTTGGGTTAGTTAGGTAGGTGCTTGGTCCAACAACAACATTTTATTCAGTGATTGCAAGACTGACACAGAGTAAAGATTCTACTCTGTATAATACACTCCACTTTATTTCCAAAATGTTACACCTGTGGATTATTTTCTTGTTCCTTCCTCTGCTCAGAGCTCAAAATGGGTAAACCTTCAAAATTTCTCATCTAGTCTATAATTATTATTACTAAAATTTATTGTTATAGGGGGTTGTAGAAATTTACGTAGAAATACAGCGCAGCCAATCAACAGTGTTTGTGATTACATCTGTGTACATAATTATAATTAAGTTAATTTCCAGTGCATCCTTGTGTGGTTTGAATCTTGTGCATTGCTTGTGCTCGGCTGAAATTGATGGTATCTGTGATTTTAACAACTTTTATCTCTCAAGATACAGCATCTACGTAATCTTCACATGTGTATCTTGGTAATCCCATCAGTGACCTTCAAGTTATGTTTTAACAAAATATACTTAACATTTGCGGTGCCAAGAAATCCTCATGTTCATCAAAGGCTATAAACCACGTTGCCTACAATGTGACACTATATGATGTTGAAGTACTCCTGGATATTTTCTTCGTACATTCAACTTTGTACTTTGACACGAAAGATCAATACAGTACAAATAAAAAAATTCAAAATCATAATTTTGAATTTGTCCATTGCAGTGACTCATACACAGATACACCCTGTAAAAAGTGCACTTACTCACCATATGAAGTAATACACATGTGATGCCGTAATTCTTTATTTGACTATTGACTATACAAATGTAAGGCACACGGTGTGATGGTAAAAGTTCTAATGTCCAAAATGAAGTTAGTTTGTGGGTGGGATATTTTTTCTATACTCTTTCTTTACCTTGACTTCAATGACATTTTCAAAGAACATTCTGCCAACTTGTTGTTGTGTCATAAGTTTAGTGGATGATTACATTATTTATTAGACACCTACTACATTACTTGATGGGAAGCGGATTGATTAGTGCTGTCATACTGTGTATGCAATGCATGACAGCGCTTGTTGAATTTAATCTTTTAATGTAGGATCGTCTAACTGCAAATAATAATATAATATAAACGTCTCTTGACTCACGGACAGAAGTAGGCATAGCTCACAAATTTAAGCCTTATTATTGTTATTTATTTTGTTTCGTCGCGGCATTTATGCCGAAGTTAAAAGAGCTTTTCATCATGTTTTTCATTTGAAACACAAGCGTTTCATCTTATTTTTGTATCAACAAGAATTTCATCCCGCGATCCTATATGTATAGATAGATACATATATATTCTATATATATCTTTTCATGGCATGTGATGGTATTCAAAAAAAATATTATAATCTCCTTGACGGCACAATAAATCATTAAAATTCGTGACTGCAATATATAGGACAACCAAATATTTGCTTGTGTCCTACACCACAGGGAAAAATTACCGGAACCTTAACGCGTGCAGAATTCCCGGAATTAATCTCTCTCCACCTCCTTTGTCATGTTTACCTGTTTACGTGAGGAAAGAAGAATGCTGCGCTGTGAATGTTATATTAAAGCTACATATGTACTTCCCTATATCCTGCGTAGAAAGTGGGGTGCTAAAAGTGATATTGAAAAGACATAAGGCTGCGCTGTGATTTGTGTTTTAATTAAATGTAGTAGATAATACATATGTATAATTCTTTAAAATTACTTCATGTATGGACTTAGCGGTTTATAATTTTAAACTATTTTCACCTTTAATATTTGTCAAACTATAATACCAAGCTCAATAACAATTCCACACCATCGGAATTGGTAATATATTAACCCTACAAAGAATATTTGTGGAAACGTTTTTATATACATATTTCAGATTTTACACCGTCGTTGCTCCCAAAACAATCCGACCAAATTTACCTTACAATGTAGGAGTAAGTATAGACGCCAACTCGCCGGTAACTGTAGTCGTTTCTTTGAAAGCCACACTAAGCTCGGGGGGCTCGTCGACATCAACCCAGCAAAGTGTTATTGAACCTGGTTCCAGTCAGCTCATAACACTTCAGGTAAAGAGACATCAAAGGCATTAAAAACAATTAGTCTTACGTTATTGCCTGATTCTCGATGCATTTCCTGGAAAGTTCCATGTTCTTTTGGTTCACCGAGTAACCCTTCAGGCTTTTAATACACATCACAAAATTCTCTTTTATAAGTACTCCAGTCTTCATGTTTACATAAGCTGTCAATAGTTATACTTTATACTCTATATAAAGTATCACTTGAGTATAAATATACCCTGAACAAACGAATTTTAAGCTCTCTGAAACGCAATAACATGATTGTTGACAAGCACTTGCATACGTGAGTTCAGTAAGTACACGTTTGAATATTATAGAGCTTCTAAAAATTTGCTCTCATCTTGCCCTCAATTTTCTTACTGGTGCTACCAAATTTTTTGTAGGCAAAATGTATTATACCTGTATCTAATGCGTTAAAATTCATGTTCGACTTTAATATTTTAGATGCTACAACCATAGTGTAATTACTTATTAGAGGTAGTTCAAAATAATAATTACACGCTGGTTCCACTTGTTGACATCTGTCATTGTTCATTGGAAGAAAGCATAACGGTCTGGTTACATAGAAATAAGATTGCAGTATGAATGAGCTTAGAGCTTCCCCTTTTTTCTTGTAACGTTGACAGGTGCGTCCGTTAAGAATTTCCCAAGGAATTCTTTTGTCACCAGTATACTGCTGCAGGTTATTCGCGAGTATTGTATGTATATACTTACTAATTTTTAATTCAAGCATCTCTTATAGCATTATTTTTCTTATGTCTGAAGCACTATATAATACCTGAGAGCACACAATTGTTGTATCTCTGTCTCGAAATTGTTGTTGTTACGGAGCTTCCGGTGTGCAGTGTAGCATATTGGATAGCATGTCGAATTTTATAACACTTTGCCTGTTCAGAAGCTCTCTTCTCTTATTAGCCAGAAGTACACTTAAAGAGCTTCTATAAGTATAAAGTTTATGATCCTTCATCTTTTATGGCTTTATGTAAGAGATTTTACTAATTAAATGCTCAGGAAACTTTTATTATTATCGCGTAGACAAGTCTTGTGCACAACATTGTTTTAAAAAGTATCTTGAGCACTTTTACTCTTTTAAGCATAAACTCTGAGGAAATACTTGCAAGACCGCAGGGAATAATAACATAAATAATGATGTTTAAGGGAAATTAAACAAAAATTATGTATATGAAGAAATGCCATGTTGTTTTATTTCCCTGCAAAGTGAAACTGTTGAAGTTTGCTTCCTTTTATTGTACATGAAGTTGTAATGGTATATAATAATGATACCTAAGTTAATATATTGGTAAAGAAAGCAAACGTAACATGTTATTAAATAGTATGTATATGCATTTAAAAAGCAATTCATAGACATGGAACTTGCATGCAGCTACAGATTATATCTTCTAGGAATGCAATTTAAAAAGATAAAAGAACATTGACAGCAATAATGGCATTGATTTGAAAGGAACGGATTACAGTTTTTGCGTATGTCATCTACATATTGTAATTGTATGAGTTATATAAACATCTCTTGATCGCAGGTGGGAGATCTGAGTGGCGTGGGAACGTACAATCTTACTGTTCGCGGATCAGATGGTCTTACTTTCGAAAATACAACGGAATTGGTTTTCAATCCCAAAAGCTCCACTATAATCATTCAGACGGATAAGCCGATATATAAACCAGGTTATAAAATTTTTTGCACCCTTGGAGCACTATGAGACTGTTAAAGCCAACAAAAAATATGTAGGGAAAAGATTTTTTAAACATAATTTTATGTTGATGTACATGACAGGCGAATTGCTCCAATTCCGAGTGCTGCTATTAGACCGTAGTTTCCGACCCAAAGGACCCGGGCCATTGGATATTTTGTTGAAGGACGGACAGAATAATGTGATCAAGAAATGGAATACGGCTATTGCACCTCGAGGACTATTTTCGGCTGAAGTACCTTTAAGCGATGAACCAAATTATGGGGACTGGACCATTGAGGTCAACTCAAAGAGTCAAAGGGAGACATACAGTTTTCTTGTGGCTCAGTATGTTCTGCCCAAATTTAATGTAGAAATCGATACTCCAAAATTTGCAACATTTAATGAGTCGAAAGTTC
Source organism: Lipothrix lubbocki (assembly GCA_034696945.1). Classification (NCBI taxonomy): domain Eukaryota; kingdom Metazoa; phylum Arthropoda; class Collembola; order Symphypleona; family Sminthuridae; genus Lipothrix; species Lipothrix lubbocki. The sequence continues at coordinate 7,501 of JAQGAK010001452.1, read as the reverse complement.
GTGTTCGCGTTCGATCCACGTAAGATTTTTGCATTGAAATTTTCTTAAAACGTTTTTGGAGGGCTTAAACTCTATATACACTTGCTAATTCTTGTATGTAATAACGGAATTGAATTAGCTCATCGAAAGTTATTAGTATTAAAATATATGCAAAAACGATGATTTAAAACTGTTTACGGGATGTTGACAGGTACACATATGGAAAGCCAGTCAAAGGTGAGGTCGTGGTTTCTGCTACTCCCACAATTGTTTCCAATTACATTCAACCCTTTTTAAATGGACTTGCAAGCAAAGCCGCTGATATTGATGGAGAAGCAGAGTTGGAATTTGACTTTACAAAGGAACTTGGGTGAGAGATCCGGATATTTACATATTTGAAATAATTATTTCGTTGTTGTTGTTGATTTATATTTAGTCTGAGTGCTGATGTATTTCGCATGAGTGTTGACTTATATTTGTAATATGGATGTGAGAGTATTTTCATAATGTCAAGTGCTGTAATTGACTCGATTGTATTGTAGTCTTACGGATGATTTCCAACGTAACATAATTCTGGAAGCTGAAATCACCGAAACTCTAACAGGGCGGAAACAAAATGCGACAAAAACACTAACTCTACATAAATATCTTTACAAGATGGAGGTCGTCAAAGGAGCTGAATCCTTCAAGCCAGGCTTACCATACTCACTCACAATAAAAATTGCAACTCAAGATGACATTCCAATTTCTGATTCTCGCCCAGATGCCCTCCATATCAAACACGGTTTCTCCTACAATCACGACGAGTACGAGTCATCTTACTACAGTGTTCCCTCCAACGGAATAGTGACCTTAACATTCATTCCACCCAACAATGAGACATACTTTGTTTTGGGTATCGAAGCCACCTACAAAGGATTAACAGAGTGGTTCCCTACGGTTCAGAAAGCAATTTCTCCATCAAATACCTACATGAAAGCGTCATTGAAATCCAGAAATCCTAAGGTAAGCAAATTAATTATTACTTGTCAGTATTCTACCTTGATAGTGATTACTAACACATTTTTTAAATCCTGAATTCAAATTTGATTACACTATAGGTGAACGAAGAGATTGAAATTCAAGTAACATCTACGAAACCGTTCAAAAGTCTCACCTACAACTTGATCGGCCGAGGCGACATATTGATTTCGAAACAAGTCAATCTTCCAACCCCCCAGAGCGATTTAAATTTCCGAATCCTTGCACCATCTAATGCAGCCCCTAAAGCAACATTACTAGTGTACACTGTGCATGAGAATGAAGTAGTGGCTGATGCTCTGGAATTTCAAATCGAAGGATCATTAGACAACTTTTTGAATGTTGCACTGTCCACGACTCAGACGGAACCTGGACGAGAGGTGGACATCGTGTTGACAACGAAGCCCAATTCTATCATTGGATTAAAGGGTATTGATCAGTCAGTGTTAGTGTTGAAGCAAGATCGAGATATAAATGCAAAGACTGTGGAGATGGAACAGAATTCTTGGAACTTGGATATGTCCGTGCAGTCATCCCGGGAGAGACGATCTCTTTTCGGTCATACCAGTGCATCCACAGCAGCACAAGTGTTTGAGGTGAATTCCTAATTTTTCTTGCGCATCTCTCCTGCAACCAAATCGCAATTTAGGTTTTACAACAGTGTTCATTTGTAATCATTTCATGCATGTACAGGATGCTGGCGTAGTTATCATGACGAATGCAGTCGTTCCGCAGAAGCCTCCTGTAGGTAAGTATAAAGTTTTGTATGTCCAATCCATACATCATGTCCATTTATTATGTCGTACATCATCAACACAAACATCAGCTGGAGTATCTATAAAAATTATGTACACCTACCAATAGGTATTAAACAGGTACTCATATTCATGTTCTCGTGATATCCTCATCAAATGCATAAATGTATTTTTGACATGCAATCCACAAATATACGTAAATTAATTTCACGTGTCCGTAGAATCACAATTTTTTACATGAAATTAGGTCGAGAACAACACAAAATTCGCTTGAAGATTCTAACAAATTTATATTTTGAAACTAATCTGTCTAGAAATATTGGCCTAGTATGTTGACACTATTATTACAAGACATTTTTTCCTTGTGCTTATGTATGTAGTAATAGTATGCGCAAAAATTTAACAGCATTCAGCACACCTATCTGCAATGTATTATGTTCGTAATGAAAACGAACGGTTGAAATTACGAATCTCGTAGAAATATCTATTTCGTATCTCATTATTTGATGTAGTTTGGTGGCGGAGAAATAGAATAACATTGATTGACGACGAAGATATTGGCAGCGGTATGGTTGACGATTATGTTGCTGAATTCGAGAATTCACATGTTGACGAGGATGAACATGAGTCAAATTTAGCAGCGTACGATGATGAAGATTTCGTGAATCCAAAATTAATACCATCACCACTACCACCTAAACAACGAAAGCATTTCCCAGAAACATGGTTGTGGGAACACTTGAATTCGTCTGGGTATAAGCTTAGAAACTAATTTGCACATTTTCTTATGCTTATGCGCTTCTACTGTTTACGAATATTCATCACATAAAAAGTGATATTTGCTCAAACTTTCACTTTCTGTATGTTCAAGTATTTATGCATGTATTTGCATACTTGTGTGAGCTATGTAGCCTTTTGAGAATGCATAACTTGGCTTGCACTATTACAGTTGTTGAACTCTTTTGCACTGTTGTTGACGCTCGATAATATGCTCTTGTATATCTGTATATTATTCCAACAACATCTCATGAAAATTTTATGGCTCTACTGCTTGTTATACAGTCTCTGGTAGAATGTTATTAAAGCTTTGTATTGTAAAGTATTATCATAAGTAGTTGTTACTTTTCAATCTCTTGGTCGCCCACACAGTATGACACATTGATGTCAATCCTTTTATGTATGTGCACTGGTTGATTTACATGCTTTTCCTCTCTCTCACCCTCTCTTACGAACGAGCCACTCCTCTACGGTTCAATTATACGTATTGAATTTCACGTAACTTTTCTTTATCCCATTATTTGTCTTTCAGCTTTATGATTTCAACTTGAATCGAGTCAAAAACTCATTAAGGCAAAGGTGGAACTAATAATGTCTGAACAAGTAGTTGCGGATTTTTCCTGCCTGCAGTGTTCAACACCAAATTCTGTCTCACACTCTCACTATGCCGTTCCTCATGTATCATATTATTAGCGCTTCATTTTCCAGACTACCATTTTTTATGTTCGTAAGATTTGATTATAAAGTAGGTACATCCTTTACTTTTGCACTAGTATCGTTACTACTAAATCTTTTCCAAGCCATCCTCTACTTTCGTTTAATTATATAACCTTGGAAAGTCGGTAGAGCTTTGATTAGCTTGTTTGCTCCGTAAGCTGTTTATATTTTCTATTTTGCGAGGAAAGCCCAATGTAGATTTGGAGCATTAAATAACTTTTAATAACATTTTACAAAGTACTGGTAGTATCTATTCGAGTAGGTTGTGAAGTTTTTGGAGCACCTTATTAATATTGAGCCGTAAGGTTTTTAAAGCTTGTTGTCCGCATATTACCAATCCATAGCCTATGGAAATTGTCTTGTATATGTAACGCAGTGCGGGTCGAAATTATCTCGGACTAATCTATCACGACTTTATATGTATGTTGTGTTATGAACCGCAGTAATAATATGTTGTACTATATTGTAATATTTACCTACTCAAACAACTGCACGAGGAAAATAAATTTCATAGTTATAAAACGCAGATTACCTTCACGTAATAGATGCTATTAGACTGTGATAATTCAATATGGGTAATAATTTATAACAAAAAAATACTAAACTCACACATCTATATGCCCACCTTGATCATAGTTTTCTACCGTGCCAATTTCCTGGATGACTCATCAATTAACCCTGAAGCTGATTCCACGGGTATAGACATGCAAGATGCTCCAATCAGAACACGGAAATATTTTCCTGAAACATTTATTTGGGAACAATTAACAGCTGGGTAAACACATAATCAAAAGTAACATACATGATTAAGCATGCCTCTACCTGCTGTATAATAGCAATTTATTCTTCAAACCATTTCATTTTGCTTCTCCTCTTTTATTTTTTACTCTAATATTTAAATTTCGACGTCTCTTGACGTCTTCAGTTTCCAGCCTAGTAAATATCGTCTACTATATTTCATTAATTTTAAGTTGCTCTTACAAGTTCAAGTCTTAATATATGCATATTGCACTCATTAGTTTAAACTACTTCTAATATGAAATAAATTAAAATATTTTACAATTTAATATGTAGATAATATAGTGCTTTATACCTATTTTATGTATAATGATTTTTTAATTCACACAAAAATACTCGCAGTTTACATTGCTAATTCGTACATTTTAAACGTAGCTGAATTCTTCACAGTAATTTCAAACGTTTGCGAAGCAGTACACATTTAGTTTGTCGATTTTTAAGCTTCTCTACATATTGACTTTATTCGTATTTATAGTTTTTCTAGCTATAGTAACTTTAAAGTTAGTAGAATAAATTTCCGTTGTAAAACCCATTTTTTTGTACACAAAACACAGGTTGCATGTTATACCAAATATTTTTCCAAATTATGTTACTTTGCATGCGCATAATTCGATTGATTGTAGTTAAATTTTGTGATAATTAATTCTACTGTCAATTTGCTATTCTGCGCTGACTTCCTCTTGCCCTCCTTCTAGGTAATCTTAATCCAAAGAAAGCGATGCCAAGACCACAGCGACCATTTTATGATGATATTTATCAGAGTTCGTCTCTTCGGCCAGACATTGGTCCGGCAATCCCCTACAAAGGTCCCACCAGACCTCCTCTAGCTGGGCCCTATGCCTTCTCACGTATTCCACGGCCTAGAGTTAATATTCCTAGAATTTTCTTTAGTAACATGAAGCAAGTCCCTGCATCCACTTGGATTTTCGTCAATGCTTCCACTGGGTACTTTAAACACTGTCGATCTATGTCGATTCACACTTTTATTATTTACTGTTGGGCTATTTATGTATTGGGTTGAATGTAATTACATGTACAAAGCACTTGGGAATTCCCATATGGTTGTGCTTATTATTTGTTTACTTATTACCTGCTTTGGCATTTGACGTATACTTAAAAGAGGAGATGAAAGGATGCACTTGTGAGCTTATGTGTAGTATACTTAAGTATGGATTGTGTGGACTGAGGACTGATTTAAAATTTTAAAAGCTTACTACAAAATTCTCTTCTGTGTCCCGTCTCTTTTTCTTGTTCTCTTGTCTTGTTTTACTGTCCTCTATTTCATCTCAAGGCTGCTCATTATTATGACGCATTCTTTTACATGCAAATGAGTATTTACCTTACTTGAACTGTTTACATGAATAGCTACGATGGTCGAACGAGCATTCGAAGGACTGTACCTGACACGATTACATCTTGGATAATCTCTGGATTTGCCGTGGACCCTGTTTATGGTCTGGGAGTTATGGAAGCTCCCCTGTCCTTAACGGTATTCCGACCTTTCTTCATCTCCGTCAATCTTCCTTACTCGGTTGTCAAGGGAGAATCCGTCGGAGTTCAAGTCCTGGTTCATAACTACATGAATCGGGATGTGAGCGCTGAAGTGACGCTTGATAATTCCAAGGATCAGTTTTCTTTTACACAGAATGAGAATGAAATTGAAACTAGTAAGTGTAACTTATATAATGTAGATTACCAAATGCACGTGAGTAGCTGTAATATGTACATGTGTATATGTATATATGTGTATGACGACTGTAAAGATTGTGGTCATTTGGTAGTTAAACACTTTTATACTTCTAATGTCCTATAGAACTAGAACTCTTCCGTACGGAGCGCGTCGTGGTTAAGTCCAACTCCGTAAACTCCGTTACCTTCCTAATCACTCCGAAACAGTTAGGAACGATTGATCTTCAAGCCAAAGCTGCATCTCGTTTAGCTGGTGATGAGATCATTAAGCCGTTGCTAGTGAAACCACCAGGCCAGCCCCAGTACTTGAACCGTGCTGCTTTCCTGGATCTTCGCTCGGGGCGAACTGAAACTGTCAATATTACCGCCGAATTCCCTGCTAGACGTGTACCTGAATCAGATTTTGTTAAAGTTTCTGTTGTAGCAGATATTCTGGGACCCACTCTCACTAATCTGGATAAGTTGCTTGGTAGGTTTGACAAATTCCATTCAATTCATATCTTTATCCACTTGATTTGGGAGTTTTATGTTATCTATAGCTATAATAAATGCAATGGAATGCACATCTCGTATAAAATCAATGCTCTCTTCTCAATTATGTTCAATTCAAAGTGGTTTTATGCTGATATATGTACAATTTACTTCTCACAGAGCTTCCCACAGGCTGCGGTGAACAGAACATGATAAATTTTGTACCTGACATTATCGTATTGGAGTACTTACAGGTATTTGCACTTTTATTTATTATTTCGCATAGTTTCGGAGGATCATAAAATAAAAGCATGAATCGCAGATTTGGAAAAAGTGTAATACAATGTGGAAAACAGGAATAGTCTGCTCATAAAAGATGTGTAGGATGCTTGAAGCTTGCTATTCAGTGTTCAGCATCCCTTGTCTCGTATTGCAAGGGTACAAGGGAATTCTACAAAAAACAGAACAAACACGAACAAAGTGACAAGGAACAGAAATGTATTTACTAAATGAGATGTCATAATAGCTTGCTTGATAAACATTCAATCCCCACTTGCAGCTGTATATTTCCTTCCAAGCGAAGGATTTAGCTCAAGTTTCATCAGTGTTCACATCAACATGCATGGGATGAAAGTTTAATGAACTTACTTCCCATATATATTTATTCCTTTCCATGTACAGATACTATTCTGCATCAGTTGTAGCTGCTCTCAGTTACACCGCTACGTCCGCTCACGGTTCAATTCTGTTGTCAAGTGTGAACTTTAAATATATATGTACTGTACTGTCTTGTAGAAAATGTTATAAAATGTCTTGTTATAAATTACATATATCTACCTGTGGCCTAAAACAAGGGAGATTTTCATGAATCATCTCCGGATTAGGATCAGTTTTATATTATGATGCATTCAACATGTAAAGTAACCATGTTGTAACCGCATGTATTTACAGTCGGGTTTAGGGGAAGGTATAAGTGAACATAATTGCCCTGTAATTGCCAGTTTCAAGTCATTTATCCGCAATCATTTAATTGATGTGGTGGTTGGGAGCTATTAGATATGTATGTATACGCATACATCTTTTTTAATAATTAAGCAAGCAAAATACAGGTGAATTTCAATGAGCCATGCACGTTTAAGCTTGACTACACTAACTCTGCACTGTCTCATCAGTCTCTTGCGATGTAAAATATCAGGAACAATACGTAAATATGTTTACCAAAGGTGGCCACCTTCCCTACTTATAGGCCACAAAATAGGCAAGGATATAGGGTGCACCAACAATTTGGCCAAAAA